>PVIU01007694.1:0-18045 GCA_004026605.1 Ondatra zibethicus
CATGGTCTGTATTCTGTCAATTATATTTTAAATAAACGCTGATTGGCCAGTAGCCAGGCAGGAAGTATAGGCGGGACAACCAGACAGGAAGTAGAGGTGGGTCAAGGAGACCAGGAGAATTCTGGGAAGAGGACGCAGTCCCGGGGCAGACACAGAAGAAGCAAGATGTGACTGCCTTGCTGTAAAAGGTACCAAGCCATGTGGCTAACATATACTAGAATAATGGGCTAATATAAGTTGTAAGAATTAATAAGAAGCCTGAGCTAATGGACCAATCAGTTTATAACTAATGTAGGCCTCTGTGTGATTTTCTTGGGACTAAACAGCTGGGGGAACTGGCAGGACAGAAACTCTGACAACAGGATCTCTTGGAACTGGACTTACAGGTGGTTATGAGCCGCCACTATGGGTGCTAGAATATGGGACCTGGCCCTCTAGCAGCCTAGACTCTTAACTTCACAGTCATCTCTCAGCCCCTAGTAGGTAATGTTCTAATCTTTGGAGCAGAGCAGAAGGTCATGTCTTCACGTAGGGTCAGAAGTAGACTCCATTCTGGAGGGGTCCATTCTCAGTGCTCTCTAAGGCTACTAATGCCTGTTTAGCTACTTACCACTTTCTGCTCCAGATCCACACACTAAATGGCCTGGCTGTCCTCAGCTCCTCCCCTTCACTCCACTCCCTAACAGCTATACAGAAGCAGGGACATGGCCAGGTACATGCCAGACTCCCAGGCTTTGCAGTGGACATGTGTGGAACCTGGCTGGGATCCTTGTTTGCACAGCCGGCAGAGGGAACTCAGCAAGGTTTAGCTTTTGAGGAGTGGCAGGAGGCCTGTGTGGCTGGAACTCAGGCAGTGGAGGAGGGGAAGGAGAGACAGGGGCAGGCTCAGGGGTAGCTGGGAAGGGGCCTGTGGCCCATGCAGGTCGGTTGAGTTTCAAATTTTCCTCTGAGTGTCTATGTGTCAGGATTCCATGTAGACTCTTTAGGCTTTGAGAGACCTGGAGCTAGCTGGGACCAGAGGAATCTGGCTGCTTCTGGCCCTGAGACTCAATCTCCTCTGAATTCAGGGATGTTTGGTTGCACGGACAACGCCCTGGGATTCAGCTCCTGCTTCTGAGGACCCCCTTTGACCAGGTCCCCAGGCCCTCACCATCTACCTGTTGACTCCCCTGATCTGTCTGATCAGCCTGGCCTCTCTTTTCTGGGACACAGGCTGTAGGAACCTGTTTTTCCACATCCAGCCTTCTGAAACCTCCTACTTGTCCCGGGGATAAATCTGCTTCCAATCTCAGTTTCAGATTCTGCCACAGCCATACAGCATGGACCGCCCCTAAAGCAGGGCCCTGGGGCTGAATGCTGAGTCTGCTGTATGAGATCAGGAAATGCCTGAATCTCTATGGAAGATGAAGGAAACAATATCCTCATAGAAGAACTGGGAGTCCATGCCTATAAAGAGGGAGACCCTTAACTCCCACCAGTCTCTACCGTCTTTCTGATGAATGGGCCAGGAGCAGCAAGGGCAGTTGGCCAGCTCATCCTCAGTGCCCTGGATT
Source organism: Ondatra zibethicus (assembly GCA_004026605.1). Lineage (NCBI taxonomy): Eukaryota > Metazoa > Chordata > Mammalia > Rodentia > Cricetidae > Ondatra > Ondatra zibethicus. The sequence continues at coordinate 1,554 of PVIU01007694.1, forward strand.
TCCTGGGGTCAGCCTCAGATTTACACCAGGAACACCCTGGTGAGGCACCTTGATGTGACTGGTTACCTTTCTTTTTAAAAAGTGGTACTAAAAAAAAACTTATTTGTGTGTGTGTGTGTGTGTGTGTGCACGTGTGCACGCCTGAGCATGTGTGTGCGTGTGTGTGTGTGCATGTACATGTATGTGAGTGTGCGGGTGCACCTGTGCACACAAGGAGGTCAGAGTAAAACTTGAGAGTCAGCTGTCTCCCCCACTGTGGATTTTGAGAATCAAATTCAGGTCATCTGGCTTGTACAAGCCCTTTTACCTGCTGAGCAGTCTCAATCTGGTCATCCTTCTGAGATTTCCCCTTCCTGCAAGTTAGGGGAAAGCATCCAGAAGCAGCCTTCCTGTTTAGGGCTCAGGGGGACATCTCCCCCAACACCTTATAACGTAGAGCAGGCCAGACACACTCTGCTTCCCGGAGCACCCAAGTCTGACTATCCCTAGGAGTGACTCTGCACCCCACAGACAGATCTACTCCCCACTTCAGAGCAGAGCCAGCCAACTGCGCCTTAATCACCCCCTCGGTTTACGCCCGCATACTCTGTGGGTCTCATGCTACACATGAATTCTTTTTAAAAAGCCCTATCTTCTCCGGAGTTCAGGACTTCTCCAGATTCATCTCTTAACAGCCCTGCCACGAGAATGAACAAAAGATGATCTCATTTAAAAGAAAGGACAAACGAAAAGCCTGTCGGCTAGGAGAGAAGAGCTGGGCTCTCAGCGCCTCAAGCCCCAGAACTAGTGTCTCATTTTGCCAAATGGCTCTCTCCACTTTTCTGCTCCTGAAGGCAGAGGGCGGGAAGGTGCCTCGTGGCATCCCGGCATCATCTGCCATGTGAAAGAAAATGAGTTTTCCAGCGGAGTCGCAAGATAAGTGGACAATCACGAATGCTGAGAATCTATTTCCACAGACAGAACTTCATAAAGCTGAGGACAAAGCGCAGGACAAGGGACTTTGGGGATCTGAATGGGGACCTCTGGAGGAGTACCCAAAGGGAACAACACTGATGGAGCGGTAGCAAGTCCTTCTGTTGGTTCTGGACGTGCATCTAAAGGCCCCTCAGATGTCACCCCTGCCTGGGATGGGGCACGGCCTCTGTGTAGGTCCTGGATGGGAACTCAGTGGGGCTCCATTTTGTAGACAAGGAAACTGAAGCTCAGCCAAAGGGAGGGACTTGCTTGGTCCCACTGCAAGAGATCAGACCTCTGGTTGCTGATGTGCCCTAGTTTGGGGTGACCAAGGAAAGAGCCCGCATTGGGCATGTTCTATATTTCTGGTTCTTTGACACCCCACTAGTCCTGAGTGGTGGCCTTCTTATCCAACCTTAGGTTTCGGAGGATGAGGAAATTGATCAGGCCAGACTCCTGTGTGCTGGGCAGGTTCAACCTCACCTGTTTACTTAGTTATGGGAAAACAGTACCTGGGGGTGTGGCAAGCTAGCTCTGCTTCCTTCTGCCCTCGCCCAGCCCAAGGGCACTGCCCCTCATGCTGATGCTACTGTCTAGAACCCATCACTGCTACCCAGCTGCCTGCTGGGCCGGTCCATGCCATCTCTGTGAAGTGTCTTTGCCCAGCCAGAGATGGCCCTGTGCTGATGCAGAAGGAGCTGATGAACCTGGTCCTTCCAGGACAGAGAAAAAGACATGATGAGAATTCCCGTTCAGGAGGCAGAGGCTGTCTCCCTGGTCCCTTTCAGGACTGGGGCCTGGCTGGATGTCCCAGAAGTCCATGAGCTGGACCTGGGCTGTGACACTGTTTAGATGTATGTGTGGACCTGGTGAGGGGCAGGGATGGGGACAGAACCTCCCAGCCCTCAACCACCTCAGTTCCTGCCTGGCTGCGTGAATCTGGACGAACTTCTCTAAACCTGCCATCTCACTGGGAGGTTATTGGGTCGGGCTGTTTCTGGAGTTCTGTGGCTCCAATTCTCATTGAGTCCTTCATCTCTGAGTAGGTGTTCAATTTCATTTTCACAGTCCAAGATGATAGGGGCCCCAGGCAAGCAGAGGCTCTTGAGAACTCGAGAGAGAGGCCTGAAGCCCAGGTTCCTTCCAGGGATGCTGACCTAGCTCTCACCCCACCAGGAGGCTCCACACTCCCCTCTCACCGTCTTGTTCCAAGTCTTTCCTCTAAAGTTTTGGAGCCTTGGAGCCTGCAGGGTGTTCTCCAGATCCTTGCACTCATGGATGTGAGTCCCGCCTGGCTGACTGCGCTACAGTGGCCCCTGCCACTGGCCGTGACTCAGTTCTACCCTTTCCACTCTGTCCCACACCCGGACTCCCTCCAGCAGGACATAAAGATCTGATTATTCCTGCTTTAGATAGTATGGAAAACGAAAACCCAAGTCTAGAGACTACCCTAGAGAGCAAATGAGGCACAAACCTGTTCCTCCTCATCAGCGGGGCCAGGCACCCACCTCATGGGTCCTGCCACATGAAGAGAACACAGTTGCTGCCTTGGCTGTCTTCAAATTGTTCATCCCCAAGCCAGTTTCTCTCTTCTGCCCCCTCAGCCTCCAGCCGTGCCTCGCCTCGCCTACCACTGCTCTCAGGCTCTCTCTCTCTCTCTCTCTCTCTCTCTCTCTGTAACGTATCCTTTTGTGTGACTGTAAATTGCTTTCAGTTCCAGTGAAGTTGGTCTTGAGCTCTGCATAAAGTCAGATCCTCCAGCCTGGAGGACCAGCTTGTCGCGGCTTTCCATTCTCTGCAGCCAGGCACAGAGGCCTATTGTTTGAGCCACAAAGGAAGATAGAATGGTACCTTGAGTGTGACAGAAAGGTCCCTCCCTGTAGCTGCAGATGCATCACAGTATGTGAGCCGGCTAGGGGAACCCTGGCCATGTGCACCATCCAACATGTTCCCCATGTTCACCTAGGAGGGAGAGGCATGAGATCATAGTGATAACCTGTGTGAAGCTCATGGTCACTGAGCCCTTCCGGTGGTCCAGGCAGAACTGAGCAAATCGGTTTCATAGACCTCATAGAACTGATGAAATGGGTCCCGCTGCAATCCCATTCTGCAAGACAGCACCGGGGCATAGAGAAATCTCCCACTGTGCATCTACAAAGTATAGAGTAGTTCACACCAGCATGTGGAGGCCTTGCCCCAGTGTGCAGCTGAATGTCCTCACAGCAACAAGCCCGACCGTGGACATGAGAGACACACTCCCACATTACTGATCACACCCTCTTGTGCACCAGTGAACAGCAGTGACATGGTGTGTGTATCTATGTGACCAGCCATTCCTGTTCCCCAGGGCCTGGGTCAGCCTGGCTAGATATATAACACAGAGAATGCAAATAAATAAACAATATATTTCAAAATGACAACCTGATTTTATTAGTCAAATGCTTTGGATTATGGAAGGAGAGAGGATTTAATTTCAGGGGACAGATGCTAAGGATAAGTGACAAGGCAGATGTGACAATGTGCGGGGTGGGGAGAGGTATATCTGAGGCTCTCTCTCTCCCTATAGCAGGGTATAGTGTTCAGGTTCAAAGAGAAGGGTAGAGGCCCACTCCCCCACCCCACCCCCACACACTCGAGGCTCCAGGGAAGCTCAGTCCCCAGGCAATCAGGGGGTCTGAGTACAGATGGGTTTCTCATTTCAGCATGGACACAGTGAGGAACCTTCAGGTCCCACCGGGCAGTGGGCCATACCTCAGCTCTCAGCAGAGGCACAGCATCTAAGACCCCATATCCAGCCTGGAGGGACCAAGTTTAAGGGAAGGACAGAGTGGACAGCTGAGGGACGACAGAGCCCTGCCTGAGCATGGGCTTGCCCATGGTGGGCTCTCAGAAGGAAGCGGGAACTGTAACTACAGAGGAAGTTCTGTGCCCACCTGCTGAGTGTACAAAGATGGGTTTTATCATGATATTTGCATATGTGCATAGCATTATGGTTCTGCTGTACCCTCCCATTGCCTCCTCTGTGCCTCCAACTCCTTCGCGATTCCCATCTTCCCCCTGCAAGAAAGAAATCCTTCTGGTCCATTTTCAGTATGAGATGCGCTTGGAGCTAAGAGTCACAGATGCGCAGGGTCCCTAGGCCCCTCCATCTCCTAGCTGGTGGGCTGGCATCCACTTTTCTCAGAACTTTAAGGGGTGGAAAAGCTGGGGACGGAATGCTACAAGACTGAGCCCAGGATCCATAATATTTGTTATACAAGGCTTTGCATCCAGAGCGAATAGGGTGGGGAGTTGGGGAAGGGGCTGTGCTGGAAGAGCTTGGAGATGGTGCCTCCCTGAGTACCAGCTTATGGGAAACAAGGGCAGGGATTTCTCACCATCTGGGACTTTAAAAACCATCGTCTTCTGCCAAATGGCCAGTCGGCCACTCCCTTTCTTCTCCTGTGCCCTGTTCTGCGGAGTTGAGTTCTGAAGCACTTCTGCATTCACTGAACCCTTGGATTTGTTATTATGGAGAGAGACTATTTTGGGTGTGTCTCTTGCCCCACACTGTCCCTTTCCTGCTTCTTGTCATATAGATTTATACGAATCCACTCAACATAGGAGAGAAAATGTGCCCTGTCCCTCCTGACTCCTCCTGTTCCTCCGTCCTCTCTATTTTCAGGCCCCTTCAGCCTCTAGCACAGCCCCTTCCACTTGGCCATATACATGTGTGTATGTATTGAAATCTAGATCCCAAGTGCGAGGGAAATCACAGAGCATTTGTCTTTGGAGTTAAGGGCTGGGAAGGTGGAGGCTTCTGCTCACACGTCCCTGCCACAGCAGGAGTCCCAAGGGATGCTGTTCCAGGACTGCTAAAGGGTTTCCAAAGGAAAAACTCCCTTATGAAACGGACTTGGACCACTGGGATCTCATACTTCTTTTTGATTTTCCTATGCAACAGCACAAACATCTCAGGCATGTAGCAGCGAGCATTTTTCTTCCTGGCTTATGGACCTGTGCATCACCTTATGGGCCTGTGTGTCACCTGTGCAGTGGGCTGAGGTCTGCTTTAGGATATGCTTCTCAGCCCTGTTGAGAGCCAGAGGCTCCTTGTCCTTGCCATGGCTCCTCCTGGTGTGCTAGCTAGTTCTTAATGTCAACTTGACACAAGCCATCTGAGAGGAGGGACCCTCAACTAGGAAGATGCTTCCGCAACATTGAGGTATAGACAGGCCTGTAGGGCATTTTTAGAATTAGCAATAGAATGGGGAGGGCCCAGCCCATTGTGGGTGGTGCTACCCTGGTCTGGTGCTCCTGGGTTCTATAAGAAAGCAGGCTGAGCAAGCTGTGAGGAACAAGTCAATAAGCAGCACCCTTCCATGGCCTCTGCACCAGTTCCTGTCTCCCTGTTCTTTCCCTGCTTGAATTCCTGCCCTGACTGTCTTCCATGACGGACTGTGAAGTGGAAGAATAAGAGAAGTAAACCTTTTTTCATCCACAGGTTGCTTTTGGTGATGGTTTTCATCACAGATACCCGGTCATAGTGGGAGAGGGGCAAGTGAGGCCAGGATGTGCGCTGCATCTCCAGGTCTTGGCTGGGAACTGGCAACTGTCATTTCAGTCCTCTTTTCACTCTTCCAGCAGGAGCAGGGCAGAAGGGGGCATCAAGATTAGCATATGAAAGAAAACCAGTGGCAGAGAAAGATCTGACATCCATCCCAGGGCCACTGGGAAGAGGCAGAGGCACTAGAGAAAAGCCAGCAGGGAAAAGCTAGGTGCTATGTGAATGACCCAGAAAGGGTTGCCAGTCCCACGGAGGGAGGCCCAGCACTATGGAAACCTTGACTGTTCCAGCTCTGACCCCCTTCCGGTCTTGGAGCATCTTTTTTTTTTTCCTTTACAAACCTTCTTTTTCTGTAACTATCCATGTGTCTTGTCTAAAGGTTTGTTCAGAGACATGGAGGCCTGTAAAACCCAGCAGGCAGTGACTGTGCACTTCAGCACCTGCACTCTGCTCCCAGCATCAAAGGGACAGGCAAAACTGTCCACTTCAGTACCCTGTGAGGTTACATGGTGGGGAGGGAGGAACTAGGGACAACACCCCTTCCTTACTCCCACGTGGACTCTCAGAAATAGGCGGGAGAGAGGTTCTGTGGTCCCTTCTGTGAGGGTTGTCTGTCTGCCCCTCCGCACTGCAGATTAAGCCCCCTCGGGCAGAATCAGATGCCCTCCACGGGAGGGGCAGAGATCCCTAAGTCTTTCCATATAATGTACATAGTCTGAGCCCCTGCCCTGAGTCTGGGGGTTGTCCATGAGTTTCCCTGTCATTGGCCTTCCTGGGGACTTAAGTCCTTCTGAGTCCTCATTGGTGTTTCCCCCACTCCCTTCTGATCTGTACCCTCTTTCTAGCCCCACAGAACTGGAAGCCTCTCTCCTATGCCAGCTCATTTTAACTGCTAGTTTCATCGAATTAAAAATGCCTAGGGCACAAATAAGGCACACCTGTGGGTGTGTCTGTACTTGGCTTTCTAAAGAGGCTTAAATGAGGAGGGACATCTCCCTCCCATTAAAAGTGAGCAGCAGTCCCACCTCATAGGCTAGAAAGTCACAGAGCCCATTCCTTCCTCTCTTTGCCCTGATTGGAGCAGTGGAAGCTGTATCTTCTGGCTAAGAAGGACTGTTTTCCTCTAAACTGTGAGCCAAAGCGATCACTTCCTCTGTTTCTGAGTTGCTTTTTCTCAGGTACTGGGTCAGAGCCTTGAGCACAGCAGCTAATACCACTTGCAAGCCTGGCTGTCCCACCCCTCTGGTGCCTAGCAACAGGTGGTCTATTCTCTTTCTACTTTTTGGCAGTACAAGAAGCTGCTGAAAGTTCTTGCTCTAACTGTGATGAAATTCTCTTCCCAATGTGGCTAGTGAGCTCCAGAAGCCCTTCTGAAATTATCTGTCACAGTGTCCCCTGATGGAGTGAGCCCTTAGGCACGATGGAAGGTTACCTCCATTCTGTGGCTCACTTCAGTACAGGAAAGGTGTGCCAAAGAACCCGATCTTCCCAGAGTTTTTCTTAGATGCTTGCTACCTCCACTTGCCCCAGGTAGTGTGGAGGGCTCTGTATTAGGGTCAGTGTGGCGGTGCCTGTTAACTAAGGAAACTTGTGGCAGGGCCCTGGCACAAACAGAACCCTATCTATTAGGTCTCATTTCCTCTGGAGACTCTCCTCCCCTTGGAGTCAGTCTATAATCATGGCACATCAGTTGAGTTCTCAGCAGGCAGCTTGGTTAAATGAGAGCAGGTAGAGTTTAGGGCAATCTAAATAAGCCGCACAATATCTCAAATCCCTCAACTCATGCTTCCCACCTCTGACTACCCACGGCTACTGCCACAGGATGTCTGCTACCTCTGGAGTGGGAAGGGATGGCAGATGTGACCTCTGGCTAGACCTTAGGCTTCTCCTGGGTGGTCTGAGATGAGCCCAGAACACAGCGTTTGCCTTCTGGGCTCCAGGTATGCACTCTTTTCCAGGTGCAGGCCTTTGTCATCTCCTTTGGCTCTTTGAAAGCACATGAAAGGGTCCTTTGGGAGGTCCATGTTTTCAGGGCCCCTTCTGTAGAGCCTCCTGCCCACCTGCTATGGCCCTAAATCAGCTGCCCACTGACAGGCCTCTCTGTGGAGTGGGGAATGACTTCCCTGGAGAAGTGGAGTTGGGCAGCCATGAAGGGAAGGAAACAGGACATGGGTCAGAGTCTGGCCCTGTTGTAACTTAGGCTCGCAGTGTCCCCACTGTGTGGTAGTTATAGTCCTAATTCCCCTGCAGATCTTCTATCAGCAGAGCATAGGAGACCCTTAGAAATCCAAGTCTCATTTCTGCTCCAGAGGTCAATGTTATACACAACCGAGAAACACACACATACACACACACACCCCTAACACACCCCAAACATGTATGCACACAGCACACCTATAACACCAAATACACACATACACAAATCTATATATACATGCATACATATGCACACATATTTGCACACACCTCCTAATCTAAAAACACACATTCTCACATACATACACCTACTCATGGGGCACACACACAATTACATACACCTGCCCACCCACACATAATGCACACACCTACTTACATAAATACATATGTATACACATCTATATGCACATGCATGCACAGATATTCACAAGCACATCTACACATACAAGACACATATCTACATATAAATACACATGCATGCACACACCTCTATACAAACCACATATGTACACATATCAACATGCATATACAAGCATGCATACATACTGACACACCATACATGTATACCATATTTATAAGTAAGCACACACATTTATAAGTACACACACACACACACACACATATATAACAGATACCTACACCATATCTAGACACACACATCTACATACAGTCTCCCTGAGACTCAATAGTACATCAGATATTCTAGAGCTCTGGTACCAGTCCTACCTGGAGCAGATGACCCCTTCCCCTGATGATCTTCACAAACCTCCAAGGGCCTCCAAGACCCATGAACAACCTTGTTCTGCCATTGGCTGCTACCAGGTTTGCTTCCAACTTACTTGTCTCTTCCATGGAGAGACACCATCTGATCCTTTCCTAGAATCCAGCCCCTGACTGCAGCAGAGGAGGAACTTAACTGTTTCTCTCAAGTTATCTTTACCCAAGCAATCCACGCTTCAAAGAAAATCTGCGTTCAGTTACCTAAGAAGTTAACATTGCCTGCTATTTAAGCTTTCTTTAGATTATAGAACCTAAGATATCCGGTGACCTTTGGCTAACATCAGACATGTGACACTCTCCCCTTTTCTAGCACTGTGCCTCAACTCAGGCACAGCTTGTAATTGCTGTGAGGTTTAATTTGCAGAAAAGGGACATTTGTCTAAAGAATCACATGAGCCAGCACAGGGAATTCAGGGTCAGTTGAAATTTCTGACTAGAAGAAGGAAAAAAACAGGTGACAAGTGTCTTGGATGACAAAGAGACCTTGATTATTGTGCTGGTGAGTTTTAACTGTCAACTTGACCCAACCTGAGGTCACATGAGAAGAGTCTTGATGAGGAATTACTTAGGTCAGGTTGGCCCGTGGACATGACTGTGGTTATTATTAATGAATATAGGGAGATGCAGACCATTGTGGGCAACATCACTCCCTAGAAGGGATCCCTGAACAGTACAAGAGAAGAGAAAACTAGCTGAGATCAAGCAAGCAGGGATGCATCCCTTTCTCTTCTCCCTGCTCTTGACTGTGGGTGTCTTGCTTCAATTTCCTGCTTTGACTTCCTCAAATGGTTAAATGGATTAAAACTCAGAATTGTGAGACAAGTAAACCCTTTCTTCCCCAAGCAGCTTGCTGTTAGGAAAATGTCACAGCAATAGAAATCAAACTGGGGCTCTTACCATGCAGTCTTCTCAATCATTGCCCCACTGTGCCTTCTTCCCCACCTTGTAAGAGCCCGTTTGTGCACTTGCTCTCAGACTGCATCTAAGTATGATAGGCCCCTCATCTTCTCAGAGCCAATGCTGGAATAGGCCTGATTTCCCTAATAACTCTTGCTAGTGGTTTTCAAGTGGTGAGCAGACAAACCAGGGGCTGCTAGCAGATATGTGATGAATTGAACGTGACAGAGAGGGAATGGGTGGATGACCGGCCATTCCAGCAGCTCCTTCCTGTTCCCATCCCTCGGCCTGGACCACGTATTGTGATCTCAGCTCCAAGGGTTGGACTACGCTTTCTCACTCTCTGTAAAGGACACCTATTGCTCTGTGTATGTTCAGCCTGCCCTCAGTTCTCAGAGCTGACACTTGGTTTGGGGAAGCTCTTGTACCTGTCCTGATCCCGTAAACTCTGTGTGATCTGAAACCTACCCTTCCCTTCTCTCTTCAGCTTTCCTAGAGACTGTTCTGCAGACAGCAGGACCTGGGCTCAAATCCTGCTTGGCAAGTGACTCATGCATAAATACAGACACATTGCTTCATGGCTGCTTGTGACGCTGAGAGTAATCATTGTTTTAGCTGGGCCCGTTTCTTTCATAAGGTGGGAAAGGGAACTTAAAGACTCATGGAACTGGAAGATTGTTGGGGACTGAAGTATGGTTGGAGCCAGGTCCTGGGGAGTGGTCCTTTGGGTCCTGAGCAGGGACGGGTGTGCTTACTCATACTTTGATACCTGAACAAAGCCTCAGGAGACATCAGCAAGTTGTGGAAGGGTGCCTAATGGCTGGAGAGGCTGATAAAGGTTCCTAAGGACCCCAGGTCTCACTGTCCTCTGCTCCACAGGCCTGTCCACCTCAGGTCTGTTCAGAGGCCCCCACAGAAGGCCTTTCACATGCCTTCCCACGCCGTCTCTGCTCCATTGACTCTTCGTGTTGTGTGTTCTACTTTGACATGTGATGGTGGCTGGAGGGATCTTTGTTGTCATTGCAGAACAGAGTCTCTTGAGAATGGAGTGGCTGCTGTCACTGACTGCATTAGGCATCCCTGTCCTTGCTTCTTTGAGTGTCTGGTGAGGGGCAGAGAGAGGAAAGCTGGTGAGACCATGTCCACCCACCCACCCCAGCTGTGTGACCTCAGGCCAGGCACTGTCCTCTCTGTGGCTGGGTTTTCTCACCACACAAGGGACACTGCGGTCTTCCTCTCCCGTTCCGGCACACACAGGCTCTGAGCAGCACGGTGACACAGGAACGTGAAACCAGGCTGGTTAAGTAGGAGCCAGGTTGCTCCACTCAGGGTCCCTTCCTGGCTCATGACTCTGCTTTTGGTCTCCTGGCTCCTGAAGCTTCCTGGGAAGGTGACCTTGTTCACCCCGAGACATGGCATCCCTCAGGAGAGGGAACACAGGCTTCCCTGTTGTCACACTGAATGCAGGCTCCTGGCCTGGCCTCACTGTCCCTGTCACCATCACATCCCTCGGCGCTCACACCTGGCTCCTTCCCACTAATGAGGCAGCCACAGGACCTCAGTCTGAACTCTAGTCTTGTCTTTGTCCCTCCCTCCTGTCTCAGGCAGAGGAAGATGGAAATCCAGTGATCCTGGGCTTTGGGAAGGGTGGGTCCTTTTTGGACCTGTGTTTGTGCTCTGCTCCCTCTGAGGGCATTTGCATTGCACGGAGCACATGGTAGTGCAGGTGGCTGTGTGAGGTGTAACCTGTGGAGACAGCTCCACTCATATGTGCATGAAATAGAATGCAGAATTCCTTTCGCAGGATGGAGTCAATAAGCTGTATCCAATTCCTCCTTAGCTCATAGCAGCGAACTGAAGAATATTCAACGGAGTTCAGTGCCCCAGACAGCAGGCACAAAACGCTCCTGCATTTCCCAGCATCCCCCTCGCTTCCTTTGTTGCTGTGACCGATGAACTGTGATCAAAGATGTCTTGAATAATTTCCAGTAAGATGAGTGTGGCACCGTCCTCTGCAGGGCTGACCTCTGGGACCACATGTCCTGGGTGAGGGAGAGAGATTTGTTTTTCTACCTTCACCACTTCTCATCCCAGCACAGAGAAAGCAAGAACAAAAATAGATGCACTAGGCAAAGGATGTGGCTCAGTTGGTGGAGCGCTTGCCTAGCATACAGAAAACCCTGGGATCCAGTCCCAGCACTGCATGGCTGGCTGTGGTGACACACATCTGTAATCCCCGCACTCTGGAGGTGAAGACAGGATGATTAGAAGTTCAGGATCGTCTTTGGCTGTATAGAGAGTTCAAGGCCAACCTGGGCTAGATGAGACTCTACACACAGGTGCATTGTGCATGGCAAATGAAGGGATGGGAAGGAAGAATTTTCCACATTCATTTCCAGCATCTCCCTAGGCAGCCCCAGAAACCCCTGCATCCAGGTGAGGCTCGCACATTGACTGTTCTGGATTGGGGGCTGTGGAGCTTGGCTTGGAGGGTGCCGCTGTCCCTGTTGGGGAGACCTGTGCTTCCCAAGTTCGTGCAAGGGCATTCATGAAAGCCAAGCCCAGTTCTAGTGCGATCCAGTGGCTTTTTTCTCCTTGTGTAGATTGTGTTTTTGTATCCGAGAACTCCTCCAGGCCCTCAGTTATGAAGGTTCCCCCTGTACTACCCTCTAGCAGCTCTCTCTTGTATTCTTTCTGAAATCTGCTGTGATGTACAGAGCGCGAGATGCTCCTCCTTCACCTGTATGAGTGGAAGGGTAACGTTTGGTGAATGGACAGGCATCCCATCCAGTCACTATGTCACCTTTGTCCCCTGGCACGGAGTTTTTACATTTCAGATGAACAAGAGCTACCTTGGTCCTATTTCTTCACTGCTAGATGTCATTGTCTTGGTGTCAGATGAGCTTATGATTCGCATTTCATTCATCAAACTCATCAGGAAAATGAGAATTGACTTAACTCCCTGATTTCTGTGCCTTCTGTTGCTCTTTCTTTTCCTCCCAATGCTCCAAGGCTTCTTTAAGACACACACACACACACACACACACACACACACACACACACACACACACACACACTTTAAGAACTCCTTGTATTAGTGAACTTTTTTATTGCTATCACAAAATACTTAAGGTTAGGTAATTCATGAAGAAATGTTATTAATTTTGGCTCATGACTCTAAATTGGGGGGGGGGAGTTCAAGACTGGGAGGCTGCATCTGGCAAAAGGCCTTGTGCTGTGTCAAAAAACGGTGAATAATGTCACCTGATGGGAGCACAATTGTTTGTGGTGAGGCCAAACACCAGGGTTAGCTTGCTTTTGAAAGCTCTGTGTATGTGTGTGTGTGTGTTTGTATGTGCGTGTGTGTGTGCACACGTACACGTGCACACATGCATGTGCACGCCTTCATGCACATGGTGGAAGTAGAAGACAACTTTTGAGAATCAGTTCTCGTCTCCAGTGGTGGGATCTGGGGATCAAACTCAGATCTTCAGACTTGCATCGTGAGTGCTTTTGTGTTTTTCCCACGGAGCCATCTCACCAGCCCTAAGCTTGCTTTACAAGCCCATCTTCTCAGAACTAGTCTAGATCCAGCTCATTTCCTAAACAGACCTGAAGCAGGTCCTGAGAGACCTGATAGAATCCCTAGAGAAAGGGGTGTCCTTTCTGAGGACATCCCTCCAAAGGCCCGATTGCTTTCCACCAGATCCCACCTCTTAAAGGTCCTACTATGTCTCAGTCCGTTGAGGAAATGAAGCTTCCAGCACAGGGGCAATCCATATCCAGTATCTAAACTGAAGCATCCTTCATGACAACTTTCAAGTATAGGTTTGATAATGATAAATTTTTAATTGTCCTTTATTGAAGGTGTTTTTTTTCTTACTTCCTTGATTTTTTTTTTAGTGAATTACAATTTTTATTTGAACAGAAATGATTCTATTTTTGGAACCATTCCAATCTTTTCCCAAAGATAGAGTCTTAAGGTAGAGGTTCTTAAGTATGTGTGGGATAGTTTGTTACTATTTAAGGAAAGCCTTGCTAACCCGGCTGGAATAAAGAGTTCTAATCGGCTATAAACTGCATCTGAGCGCTCATCTCTGCTGGGCCCTCTGTAACAGGATGACCTTGAACTCCTGGTCCTCCTGCCTCCAGCTCCAGGGAACTGGAACACAGGTGCAGGACCACCACATCTGGCTGTGGATCTTTTCTCATCGTCTCACAAGGCCCAAGATTCTCCTGTCAACTCCGCTGCTCAGAGAGGTAAAGCCTATGTTCTTCAATCTACTGATTCCATTTTGACACCTAGGACCCAGCAGGTTTGAAACCTTTCTGTTGTTGTATTTTTGGTTCTATAATTTCTGTAGGTTCTTTCTTGTAATGTCCAGCTCTCATTTAATCTATTTCAAGGGAATTTGTAATTGAAAGATGTTTTACAACGGTCACTTTCAGAACCTTGCTCAGTCATCCTAGGATCTGATTTACCCCCAGGCTTTCTCCTGGGTCTGTGTCTTGGCTCTGTTCAGTACTGATGGTCTTGGCTGCTGGTGTGAAAAGTGATTCTCAGCCTCCCAGTCCTTTGTGTCCACGCTGTCACTTATCCACCCGGTGGCTCTGTGAAGGAAGGGGGCTTGGGCCCTGAAACCTAGCTGCTGTAGCTTTGGCTTCAGGCAGATGCTGGGAAGGTCGTGGCTGCATTGTGAGAGGGAGCACTGGCAAACACTGACCCCTCTGTTGCCTTCTGAATACGAGTCCTCACGCCTGAGCAGTGTGTTGGGCTCTCTTTTCCTGATCTCATATCAGAGCTCCACATTGGTCCAGGGCGCAAGGACTTGAGTTCCAGAACCTGTGTGAGTGCCGAAGTAGCCATGTGGACCTTAGCCTCTGTCTCTGCATCTTCTGGTAGAGAGGGCAGGACTCCACTCCTACTTGAGTGAATGCAGGTAAAGATGCTGAGGACAGGGAGACAAATGTTCTACAGATGCTGGGGACAGACAGTGTTCTTGTGACCTGACCATGGCAACGTGGCATGCACCAGCTTGGCGTTCAGAATTTTCTGCCTTCTGTAGATAGTTCAACTTCATTCACTTTTCCTTAAACAGCATGGCCCTGGGCATGCTCCTGACATACCTGGTCCAGTTGTCACCTCTGACATGACGGTTCTCTCTGCCTGTACTTGACCCTCCATATTTGGAATCATGATATATATGTATTTATTGGGACTATGACAATATACTGAGGCTGGGACTGCTATGACAAAGATGTGGGTCATCGTCTTAGTCAGGGTTTCTATTGCTATGAAGAGACACCATGACCATGGCAACTCTTATAAAGGAAAACATTTAATTGGGGAAGGCTTACAGTTCAGAAGTTTAGTCCATTATCATCACGGTGGAAAGCATGGTGGCATGCAGACAGACACAGAGCTGGAGAGGTGGCTGAGAGTTCTACATCTGGATCAGCAGGTGGCAGGAAGAGAGAGACACTAGGCCTGGTCTTAGCATTTGAAACCTCAAAGTCCACCCCCCCAGTGACACACTTCCTCCCACAAGGCCACACCTCCTACTAGTGCCACTTTCTATTGGCCTATAGGGGTCATTTTCATTCACGTTACCAGGTTCTTGCCTTTTGGGGGAAGATGCTCCTGAAGCAGAGACCTGGGGTCAGGTACCTTGTCAATGATGTTCCTTATGATCAGAGACTTGGGACTTTGGGGCCTGAGCAAGGCACCTGCTACCTGATTCTGAACCAACCCAGAGCACCCATGACAGGGCTGGCCTCCTTTGTCCCTGATTCAGCTCAAGTTGTAGGGAGGGCTCACCTGGCACATGTAGGGATGCCGAAGGCTCCGAGACTAGAGGAGGAGTCCAACGCAGGGGGTCCTGGGCCCTAGGAACTCCATGGCAGGGTGCAGGGCAGCTGCTGTGAAACCTCAGACAGGAGCAACAGGGAAGTTCTACAGGTAGAGCGTGGGAAGAAGGCCTGGCTGTCAGTCTTCCTCATTACCAGTGTTGGGAGGCCAGAGGTCTGAGGAACCCCTCCAAGGAAGCTAGGAGAGCGTTTCCTCAATCAGTGGTAGTCAACATCCAACTGAGAGGGAAAGTGAGTTATGCAATATTAGCATTATTTGCCTGAATTCTGGAAATACATGTATGAGCCAAATACCCTGCATTGTATGTCAGAGACTCAGCAGGTTGCACCCACCCTGCCTCACCCTGACCCCTGGATGCCCAGCCTCACTCTGACCCCTGGATGCCAGCCTCACCCTGACTCCTGGTGCCCAGCCTCACCCTGACCCCTGGTGCCCAGCCTCACCCTGGACTCCTGGATGCCAGCCTCACCCTGACTCCTGGTGCCCAGCCTCACCCTGACCCCTGGATGCCCAGCCTCACTCCGACCTCTGAATACCCAGCCTCACCCTGACCCCTGGTGCCCAGCCTCACCCTGGACTCCTGGATGCCAGCCTCACCCTGACTCCTGGTGCCCAGCCTCACCCTGACCCCTGGATGCCCAGCCTCACTCCGACCTCTGAATACCCAGCCTCACCCTGATTCCTGGTGCCCAGCCCCACCCTGACCCCAGATGCCTATCTGCTTCCCTGGGAACTCTCTTACCCACCCTGTCCTGCCATCTGGAGCTTCCTTGACTCTGCCCTACTCTTTACCCACAAGATAAACCTATTAAGCTCTGTTTCCTGGATAACTCACAGTGAGATGCAGAGGGCCTGCTCTTCAGGCTGTCGCAACTGCCAGCACTGTGGAAATCACAGGATTAGAAACCGGACTGGGAACAGGATGACTGTGTCACCTAGAAGTTCAAAGGCACAGAAACTCCCTGAACAACAAGAGCCAGATTTGCATAAATCACCAGCAGGGGCAGCCCAGGAACCCCAGGAGTCAGTGACCTTCCAGAGGGTCAGTTGTGGAGACTGGGAAGGGCAGAGGATATAGGGGTGCCATTGTGGTGACTGGGGTGGGGAGCAGACTATCTTTGAAACATGGACTTATTAAAGGCTGCAATGAATAAAATATTCCAGATTTAGGAAAATCCCACTTTACATATTGGACAACATTCCTACAACATGGCCCCTCCCTCCAGAATCCAGGAAGGCGGGAGTTTGCT
>PVIU01007694.1:18145-89797 GCA_004026605.1 Ondatra zibethicus
GGAGCTATAACAGAACCTGGGACCTGCTGCCTCCACCAGCAACAGCTGCCTTCTCTCCCAAGTCAGTTGGATAGCTGTGTCTTTGCTATGGGATGCTGGTATTGAAAAGGCATTGGGCGAAAATGATCGATTAGCGTTGTCTGCCCTGGAAATGAAGTGGTGGAACCCAAATGCCCCAGCCACGCCATTTGTGCTGTAATCGCTCACACCACACACCAGGGCATGTGAGTTGTAGATCAAAAGTCAGGGCTTCCCCTGAGTGGGGCACAGAGCTGGTGAGTGCAGCCCATATTAACTTACATTGATCAGGCCTCATGCTCTGTGTTTGTGACTTCTCACTCTCTGGGCTACATACCCAGGAGATACATAGGCTATTTTGTGGATTGGTGTTAGGCGTGTAAGATACCATGGTTGGGAAGGTACTTAATGTCCTGGTGAAAAGGATGGATGGAGATAGGTCCCCTGCCTCGAAAACACTAGAGAAAGTAGAGGATGGGAAATAAGAGTGGGTGTCCTCGCTTTAGTTACCATTAAAGAAGAAACTGGCTGCAACTCCATGCATCAACCCCTTCGAAGAGAAATCTGGGCCAGGGCAAATGACAGCCTCACAAATATCCTTAAGCTTGCATGGTAGCCAGGTGGCTTAAAACTCACCGTCCCACATGTGAATGTTTGGCCAAATACTGTTGGCTGGAAGTTTGGAGATGGAGACAAGCCCCTGCAGTGACGGTCCCCTCCCAGGTGTCCTTAGAGCATCTCCCTTGGGTGAGACTGGGCAAAGGCAGTATAATCGCCAACTTCTCACCCATGGTGGGCTGACAGCTGCTCTCACAGTTAGAAGACCCTCTAGGGGAGAAGCACTAGATCCAGCCACAGGTTCTGGATGCTGGGTACCAAGATGCCCAGAACCCACCCCCCTCTTGCTATCGCCATCCTCAGAATCTCCATTGGACAGTGGAGAGCCTGATCTTCTCTAGATCCATCTAGAGTGTTGATAGGTGGGTACCAAGATGCCCAGAGTCCACCCCCTTCCTGCTATCGCCATCCTCAGAATCTCCATGGGACAGTAGAGAGCCTGATCTTCTCTAGATCCATCCAGAGTCCTGCATAGGTGGGTACCAAGATGCCCAGAATCCACCCAGTCCTGTTACCACCATCATCAGAATCTCCATGCAACAGCAAAGAGCCTGATCAACAATGGTTGAGCAAGTCACTACAGTCTGAGTCACCCAATAGCCACAGTCCTTATGGACCAGGCCACTCACCCCTACTGGAGCTTTCTCCTCTGCCTCCTGTGATGAGCCCCAGTGCTTTCTCATTATTCCTGCCTCAAGCAAACAGCTGGGGTGAGCCTGGACCCTAGGCTGCCATGCAGGCTTGGCTCTCTGCTGCTCCTCCTTCAATGTCCGTCTTTAACGAGAGCTAAAGGGGACGTGGGTGCAAGGTATCCATGGAGGTTGAGTGACAGTGATGGGCTTCCAGCTTGAGTTAAGAGAGGGGCACAGACAGAGCAGCCCCAGAAATCAGACAGAGCAGAATATGGCATGTTAATGAGAAATGGGCAGCTCTGGAGAATGTGTCAAAAAAAAAAAGAAAGAAAGAAAGAAAGAAAGAAAGAAAGAAAGAAAGAAAGAAAGAAAGAAAGAAAGAAAGAAAAAAATCCAGCCATTATGGTTCTGTCCGCAGGATATTGTCCTAGTTGCGGCCTTGTGGTCATGGAGACGTCTTAGTATTCTTTGGGTCTCTGTGCATATCTGTGTGCTCTGTCCTCAAGAGTGCTACTACAAATTCTGCAGTGGCCCTCACCCCAACATGCTGAGACTCTCCTTGGCCTTGGCAGGGTTGGCGACCACCCCTGGGTTCCTATGCTACAAAGGACACTGTTGGAGGAAGCTGGGACTCGGCAAGGGCACGGTGACCGTGGAGCCCGTGCAGCCCCCTCCCACCTGCTCCTTCTCAGAGTGTCTGGCTCTGGGCAGGGAGGTTAATGGGATCCTGAGGCTGTGGTGGAAGGGAAATTGCTTAGCTCCCCTCTCTGTATTTTCCTCTCTACGACCATGGTCGTCTTGTCCTCACTCAGGGCTCGAGCCAGGCTTGGGGCTCATAATTTCAAAGTCCTTTTAACTTTTCAGGTCGGAACGTTATTGCTTTGGCTAAAGGCCCCTTGAAGATTTACAGAGCAAAGAGTAGGCACTACACAATCCTAAGAGCGCACTGCAGGGTCCCGCAGGACGTGTGACTCTGATTAGTGGATCATTCAGGGCTGGGCTTCTGCAGAGTGGGACCCACACTGCAGGCAGGTGCGTGTTGGACCCAACCTGGTTTCCCTTCCTGGGTTCACTCTTACTCCAGCCAAGGTTGCTGCCCAGGAGCCTGCAGCTATGGAGCTGGGCACAACAAGAAGTTGGGTAGGAGGATTGGCACTCATCTCCTGCCTTGTGGGCCAAGCCAGACTTCTGCCTCAGTTTCCTTCTTAATGGGTGAGGAGAATAACATACCCATGTGACTGCTTTGGGGGTTAAGCTGGGTGAGGGAAGACGATGGGCATGGGTCTCGCACAAAGTCAGTTTTCAATAAAACCCAACCTTATTCAGAGACCTTGGGCTCAGGGTTCCGAGAATTTTTCATCTGACTCTAGTCTTCTAGTAAAGGGAATTTAAGAAATAAAATTCCAGCATTTTTTTACCTCCCACTGAGCCACACACAGGACCTGGAGTTCTGAATTGGGGTGGGACAATAATAATGAAGAAAAATCAGGCCCCTGGTCTTGTCAGACTGGCAGGGAATTCAAAGTTTGGCTGTAGATGGGGTTCCTGTGGCTGGATCAAGGCCTGGCCAGGATGGAGCTAGGGCTGTGGATCAAGTGTTGGAACCCTGTTGAGGTCGGCTGAGTCACACCACTAGGAGGACTCTGGATTTCTTCCCAAAGTCAGATTCTTGTGATGGTGAAGAGGTGGTGTGGATGTGGTCAGCCTAGACCTGGCAGAGGTGAGGGGGTCTTGGGAGCTTGGACAGGAAGTGAGGATGGAACTGATATAATGATGGTCCAAGCAGGTCAGGACAGACTCCTGGCTAACCACTGTTTGTTGACTAGTCCCACTAAGGCAAGGAAGGGTTCCAGGGTCATGGGAATCTATGTCTTAATAAGTCCCTTCCCCCCTTCCCCTCTGCTTCATGTGGCTGCTGACTGTCCTGAGGCTTTTCCCAGGACCTCAGCAGGTGGCAACAGAGTGGGGACTGATGGGAGCTGGAACTGGAGGACACTTATGAGGCCAAGGGTCTGGTTGGTCACCCTGAAGGTAGGGAGGAGTAGGGAGGCACATCTGCCTTCAGAAGACACCAGCACTCTCCACCCAGTGGGGTGAGCATTAAGTCATCCCAGAAGAGTCACTGCCCTTCTGGGTACTGTCAATACCCTCCCTGTCTGCAGCAACCAGGCCCCATTGCTCGAAGGTCTGTTTGGGGACAAAGTATCTGTCCCCAGTTTCAGCACTGAAATCTCCAGGAGGTTACACAGCTGGCTAGGAGCTCAGGTTCAGTATCTGGAAAACAAACTGTTCCCAGTGGCCAGGATGACATATGCTTGGAAAACACCGTTCAAACAGAGCCCCTGGGCCATTTTGCTACTAACATGGGCATCAAATCACAGAGATCTGTGAAGGTGTCAGTTATTGCAACTAAGTTAAGCCTTAGACCTTGCCCAGGCTCTGGACACATGGTCGGTCAGCAGGAGCTGCCGAGTCCAATAAGAGCCATGAGGATGCATGAGTACCATGTTGGGCACCATCCACCAGATGAGAGCTCAGACGCTCCTCTATTCCCCTAAAAACTCCACATAGGGGCTGTATAGAGGACGCAGTGCTCCCCCCAACACTCTTTGGGGAAGGTTTGAGACCAGGGAACAGATGAGTAGGAAGCACTCATGTTCTGAGTGACAACCATCAAAGTGAAAAGGATGATGCTGGTGATGCTGGTGAAGATGGTGATGGTGGTGATGGAGATGGTAATGATAATGGTGATGGAGATGACGGCGATGGTGGTGATGGTGATGATGATGATGATGATGACGATGGCAATGATGATGATGGTGGTGCTGGTGATGGTGCTGGTGGTGATAATGGTGATGGTGATGATGGCGATGGTGGTGATGGTGATGATGGCGATGGTGGTGATGGTGATGATGATGATGGCAATGGCAGTGATGGTAATGATAGTAATGGCGATGATGGTGGTGATGGTGATGATAATGGTGATGTCGATGGCGATGGTGATGATGATGGTGGTGGTGATGGTGATGGTGATGATGATGGTGGTAGTGATGGTGATGGTGATGATGATGGTGGTAGTGATGGCGATGGTGATGATGATGGTGGTGGTGGTGGTGATGATGGTGATTGTGATGATGGTGATTGTGGCAATGGCGGTGGTGATAGCAGTTCTCAAGTGCTGAACACCTACATTAAAATTCTGTGTTTGTATAAATGTTACATCAGACATAGAGAACAAAAAAGATATAAAATTCAGATCAGGATCATGATAGCTAATAGTTTTGATATGACCCAGGATCTTTCTTCTTGATGACCTCTATGAGCTAGTCCTCTCTCCTGAGGACTGCTGTCCTGCCCACTGCTTGGCCTAATCACATCAGAGCCTAGGAATGAGCCTTCCTAGCTATGAGAGACCTTACAGTGTTTAAATAAATAACATGTGGTCCCCGCATGCACGTAATGTGATGCTTGTCAACCGGGGAGCTGTGAATGAAAGCTCCTGAGAAGAACCTGCATCTGCAGACTGATGGATTAGAATTTCAGGACTGTGGAGAGATTCGAATGGTGCAGGCCCATAGGTTAATTACAGTATCTCGGGCTCGTTCTAGCCCTCCGGAACAGTGATTCCTTGCCCACCTCTATGTCAGAACTAATGTCCTGTGACTAATAGTTAAAAACCCTTTGGAACCTGTTGTCTTAGCAGGCCAATAGCTTCCACCAACCCTAAAGCTCAGAGAGCATCTTGGATAACCGGCTGTATCGGTCTCTTTGATGTATCCACGAATGTATTTTAAAATTGCCTTAATTCATTGCTTTCTCTGTTCTGTAAAACTATTAAAACTTCATGAAACTGCTTCCATGTTGGAACATAGAATTTGGGGTGACCTAAGTCTGTATTCCTAAGTCACAGCCACTCAAAATGGCTCCAGATTTAACTATATTTTAGATCTTTAAAGAAGATTCTGTGTATCTAAGCCCATGTAAACACTATTAACAAAGATGACCACATGAGTGTCCCCTCCCTGGCCCCTGGGCAGCGTGGCTCTTTCCGCTTGTCTCAGGTCTCAGTTCAGGTGTGCTGATAGTGGCTCTGTCTTGCTGTCTTTCACATTGGTCCACCCATGTGTTCATGTATCCTGTAGCTGCTGGTTGTTCATGTGTCTATCATCTTTCTTCACTACCATGTGGGCTCCAGTGAGGGATGGGATGACGTATCTTCTACCCACTGCTGTGTCCCCAAGCTTAGACCATCGTGTGACCCATAAGAGACATTCACCACGATGGATGGGTGGATGAGTTAATGGAGAGCTGTGGATTACAGGAAATGTGACTTGAATCCATTTTTTTCTCTCCACAGGCAGAGCATTAACTTCCCTGAGGAACCTTCCAGGATTTTTGTCACTGGTCATGCGTGGGAAGAGGCAAAGACTGTGAAGCTGCCCTGGGTCTCTTGGTGTATCAATGATATTCTCCAGAGAGCCTCTAGCTATCTGGACTTCCCAAAAAGGTCCACACTGGCCTGAGCAGCATCAGGTACTTAGATACATGTAGAAGACATGAACACTAGAAGGTAGGAAAACACCTCGCGCTAGCTCCGGGCCCACGCCCACCAGGATGGGCTTTCAGTGTGGCATAGCAACCTTACCAGGTCGAGGCTCGGCATCAGATTCAGACTGTACTCCCAGCTACTTCACACTTCACACTTTATCCTCCAACTATGGCAGAGTAGGTGCTACACAGAGACCAGGGTCATCACCAATAGGCAAGTTCCAGGGACATCTGTAACTCTGGAGCAAGCCTGGTACATCTTCCTTAGGTAACTACATCATTTGAAGTTTGGCCTCAGGCTGCTACATATGACCTGAACATATGACCTCAGGACATTAGGTGGCTGTGTGACCTGTGTTACCCAGCATGCACTTAACCTGGTCTAGTCCTAAGGTGGTGTATATACAATGTATCTATCAAATAGAGGAGGCCTTAAAGAGATGAGCCTGGGCAGGCCTGGAAGGTAGAAGCAAGAGGCACCGGTAGGTGGCTCAGACTTCCCAAATCAACATCTGCTGCACATGCCCTATGCATGCTTCTAGACTGTCCTGATGCCCGGGACCCCAAGGAGCAGAGCCTGGTCTACAGAGGGTCCTGGCATTGTCCTAACACAGATGGCCAGTCTTCCTCAGTGTCTCACTGAGGGGAATGGGTGGGGGCGGTGGAGGGACACCTCTGATCAACTACTGTCTCTCCAGCGAGGGCAGCATGGCTAGCCCCCACCCCCAAGGCTCATGTGTCCTTGCAACTGGCTAGGCCACGTGGTCAGGGGCTTGAGGGTAACAGGGTTACAGATTAGAGTTGTGGAAGTTTGGGAAGAGCTGGAGCAGGACCTCAGAGAGGACGCACATGTGGAAGATATT
This sequence comes from Ondatra zibethicus, assembly GCA_004026605.1. Lineage (NCBI taxonomy): Eukaryota > Metazoa > Chordata > Mammalia > Rodentia > Cricetidae > Ondatra > Ondatra zibethicus. Next base: position 24,825 of record PVIU01007694.1, read on the forward strand.
TGGATCTCATGTGAAAACTCACCAAAGTGTTCACCGAAGGTGGGAACCCTGTTAATCCAGCCGACCAAAGGCCCCTCAGCACAGCCACACCGGGGCTTGTTCACAGGGACAAAGGGGCCACAGTGGCATGGATAGAGATTTTGCAAGAACTCCCTCAGCCCAAGCTGCTACTTGTTGAAGATGACCTAACTGACAGTAAGGACCTATTCACACCATCAGAGGCTACCGCTGAGGCCCTGCTATCATACCACTTTGGGGGGGTGAGGGTGGCAGCGGCAGGCAGGGTGGGTGGGGCGGGGACCTGTGACTTGCTTACTGCCTCAAGGCAAGTGGACCGCAGGAGATGAGGTGGGACTCACTCTTGCCTCACGGACAGAAGCTCTGCGTGCAGATTAACCTTTTCCTGCTCATGATGCAGCAAAGGAGGGCAGCCAACAGCTTTTGTGCAGTTCCCAGCACTGCAGATATCTCCTGCCTGGGGAGATACGAACGATGTCTGTCTGCCCCTCAGAAGGTCCCAATGATAAACCAAAGTATGATTTTATCAAAGTTCACCCAAAGGGAACCAATGACTTTATTGGCTTACTTCCAGAGCATGAGTAGGGGGTTGCCTAAGGGAGCATGGGTGACCCCAAAGCAGCCATACTGGAAAGGCTTCATCCAAAATAGATGATGGCTTCTCCATAACCAAAAGGGATCCCCGTGTGTTAGCCCTCCCCAGTCTGCACACTCCAGCACTTCCAGGGATCATGAAGCCATGTGCAGTTACGGTTGTGCAAAAATGGCTGGGAGAAGCAGATGTCATCTCAGGTGAGGGTCCAGTGACCCTCCTCACTCTCCCTTGCTATGAGGGAATGCTGGCAGTCAATAAGCCCAGTGGCGATGGATTCTTGCAAGCAGGCACATTCGAGCCAAAGAAGATGGCAGTTTCTTTGCTTGAAGGACCACAGTTTATCATGACCAGTATGCAGCAACCACACTTACTACACACATGGCCTGACTTTAAAGTATGATGGCTCCGTGAAGACTTGGTGGGATATCCAGACAGCCTATGCCCTGGGGACATGGGTCCTCTCACAGGGCAGAGTGCTCTTCTGGAGGGGGCTGAATGTGCCGAACATCTGGGTCCAGGAGACAAAGGATGGAAGGAGCATCTGTTATTGTTCCGCCTGAGCACAGAGCCTTTATCTTTCTTAGCACACTGTGGCCAATTTATATTCTGCTGTGTCACAGGGCTTTCTTCTAAGAGAACACCTCAATGATGCCCTGGAGGGTGGGTGTGATGTCTGGCCTCTGTGTGCACACACTTGTGTACATGAGTGTGCCCGCTTGAGAGATAATTGGGTCTGGTCAGAGGTACCCATGAGTGCTAGGTGAGTGCTATATCCCTTTTTCTTTTTATTTCTCAGCTCCCCTAAGTTGCTCAGGCTGGCCTTGAACTCATTCTATAGCCCAAGCAATCCTCAAGCATTCAGTCCTCCTGCCTCAGCCTCCTGAGCTGCTGGTATTACAGGCCTGGATCTCTGTCTACTTTGGACCTACGCCACTGAACCAACAGACAGGAAAGAGGTTCTTTTGCCACCTGGAAAGATCCGCCCCTGTTTCCAAGGGAAACATGGCCTACCACCATGTCTCTTAGCACATCTGTGCCTATGGAAAGGCTGTAGGGAAACCAGGGTCACACAAATGGGGACAGAGTACTCAGTGCTAGTCTGAGTCCCTCCAGAAGTTAAAGAGCCCAATATGAGAGCTTTGGGCTGGGAGCGAGGACAGGCGACATAAGGAATGAACAGTGGCAGGAGGCAGCTGCTCGTACCAGTGAAGGCCTCATGGCCAATTAGACAAGTGGGGCTTGTGGCAATGCCGAGCACTCCCAATCTTCCTGCTGGCTATTGCTGCTTGCTTATACGTGCCAGTCACTCTTCTCTGCCCTTTCCCCATCTTCATTTTATATACAAGTGCTGGGAAGTGAACTCTGGCAATAGAGTCTTCAGTAACAGAATAGTCAGTGGGCCGTGACTGAATTTGAGGAGTAATTTGTAGCTAGCAGAGGAGTCTGGGGACTGTGTGCCTGCTCCATCTGTAGCCAGATCTTGCCCACTTGTAAGATAGATAGCTGCCTCTTGTTAGATGGAAATATCGAGCTTGTTTTCTGTTGGATGAGGTTCAGATGTGCGTGGAAATGTGTCTTATGGAAGGTGAGCAGGTGTGCACCGTGCCAGTTACAAATGTCTTCGTCTCCGCTCCCAGGCACGCTTGGCTGCCCGGTGAGCGTGGAAATGGGTCCTGCTCTGTAAAGACTTTTCATTTTCCAGTTGGCTTGACAGTAAACCTAGTCAGTAGAGGGCAGAGGAGGCACGCTGCTGGGAAGGGAGTTGCCTTCCTGGTTCTGGAGTATTCCTTGGCTCAGCAGACTGTTGCAGCAGGACTAGCTGTCACTGCCACCACCCCTGAGCACAGGCGGTTTCCTTAACACACCCTGCTTCAGCCACGCTGCAGGGCACAGCAGCCAGCAGCAGCCAGGGTGGCAGCTAAACCCTCTGGTGTGTCAAGGCCTCCAGCATTTGGTCTACAGACAGTTTTCTATGTTACTCCAGGGAGTGGGCTGGCAAGGACAGATTCCAGCAAATTCCAGCTACATGACATCATAGCATCTTTTCTAATTGTAGTCCAAAGACACGGCCGTTCTCTGTGTTCCGTGGCTCCAAAGTGGTGGCTGCCCCTCGACTGGGCTGTGTTTCTCTTTTAAAGTCTTCTCTTCGCTCTTATTAGCCAAGCTCTCATGTCATCAATCCATGGTTAGAGTGAATTAATGTCATTCTCTTCATCAAATGTCCCCAATCAGATTCCAGTGCAGCTTCTGTGTCCTGCTGGGTCCGCACGGCTATACCTGGACAGATGTGCAGACAGAGCTCCATGCAGCTGTGGCAGGGAGGCTGAGAGATGCTCAGGTGCTTTACTAATTGACAGAGCTCATCTGAATCCACCTTCAAACAGCGGCATGACCTTGGGCCTGTCACTGTCCCCTTCTTCCCGTGTTGGGGCCACTCTGAAGGTAACAGGGAATCAGCAAGATTTATTTATTTGTATATTTATGGGAAGTTGCCCAAAAAAGGGCCTATCCAAGATGGAGAGAGTACTGATAAAGAAAGAGGCCTATCAGGTCCAGCTTGGTGATTGGATGAGACGAAGGCTATCGGCAGGAGCACAAGGCACGCATAAGCAACTTCACTACCTGGGAGTCCCTTGGGCAATTTTCAGACAGTTGTAGCACTGAAGAGTCCCACCTGTGACAGGGACAACCTATCAGGAAAAGCAATAGGACCCAAGAGTCCCATACCAGTCAGTTGCTTAGGTCTTAAGCAACCTTGGAAAGGGGAGGGAGTTGGTGAGGGTCCAGAAGACTCCTGAGCCCCGGGGCTTCTCCCTCTCTCCACACGGGAGTGTCAACATACCCCATCTGTATAGGCAATAACAGCTGCTCTCTTTCAAGATGGTGCCAGTCATGTCCAACCTGGAGGAGACAGGCAGGCCACAGTGAGGAATGTGGTATGCTCTGAACATGTGTGTGGGGCTCTGGGAGGCAAAGGGGTCTATTTGCTTATCCTTGGAGTGCACAAACTTCTAAACAGGGTCCCTATAAAGGCCCTCCACTTACCTCCCCGCCCTCTGTGCTGAGGCCCTATGCAGGGTAAGCAGTCCACTGGAGGATGGACAGATGGATGGGTGGCCTTGTTCACTCTTTCTGTCACTTTCTCACTCACTCGTGGGCACTGGGCCCCCTCAACACTCAAGGCTGGATTTTAGGGGCTGCAGCATTCAGCATGTTAGCTGAAGTCCCTTCCCTGAGGAGCCTATTAAACAAACTCAGGAATTAGTGTGCAATCTTAATGCCTGTTAAGTGCTCTGAGGAGAGGAAATGGGTTGAGGGGGAGCCTTGAGAGGGAGAATCTAATTTAGCGGGGGAGGGTGGCAGGAAAGTTCTTGGTGGGGTGGAGGGTGTAAAGGTAGAAAATATGAAGTGTGAAGAGACTTGGGGGTGGGCAGCAGCCTGGAGCAGGAACATAAGGAACCAGTGGGTACTGAAGAACAGGGGTCAGATCCTGGCATCTGAGCCCTGGATGCTGGGGGACGGGGATGGCCAAGTTTTAGCATGGGGAGAAAAGGGAGAAATTGTGGGGGTCTGGGGAGGGTGATGGGTGTGGCTGGGGTAGGAAAGGAGCCTGGAAGGAGAGAATAAGGAATAACTGGGCAGCTGGTGGGAGATAACATGGCCTTGCTGTGACCTTGGTGGAGGTGGAACATGGAGTTGCCCCTTGGATTGTTCTGAGTCCCTTGTCCAGGCTCTGAGATCACTGGGTACTTAGCCCTGAGCCTGAGGGAGTCCTGACCCCACACATGTAATCTGGAAGGTATCAAATCCAGGACTGGATACTCCTAGGTATGCTTGGGGGCAGGGGTGGATCAGAAGGAGCCAGGTCTGTGTCCCTGACATTCCTCTGACAAGCAGCAATTCTGAGTTGCCTCCTCCATCAGTCAGACCCTGGACAGAAGTGAAGCTGCAGAGGGCAAAAGTCAGTGGGTTGCTCGACCTCCACTGAGGTTCCACATGAGAGAGGACCTGGAGCCTGTCCCCTACCTCCGTGAGAACACATAGTTATTGCCTGCTTCTCAACCAAGCCGCAGAGCTGGCCCCTCCTTGCTGTGATTAATTCAGTTTGGTAAAGCAGCATTTACACTGGGAGTTTAATCGTCATTTCTGATGGTGAAGGAATTGAAAAATAAATTGAAAGTGTCAGACGATGCATTAGGGCGGGTGATGGAGCTGAAGCGGCCACCCTTCCGGCCTCCCCATTGGGTGTCTCGTGGGCCCAAGAAATTAGCCAAGTTGCTGTTGGATCAAGATGATTGCAGAATCAAGGACCAAGGTGACAAGAAGGAACATGGAGGGATGGGGACAAGGAAAGGAGGATGATTACCATGGAGGCAGGGCAACCTTTAGCCCCTGTCTAGGTTACCAAGGAGAAGATGAGCCTAGAACAGGGACCCAGCCACAGTGCTACTTGCTGTAAGCTGAGGTCCAAGTCCCTGCCTTCTGCCATCAGGTAGGAGAACACCAAGGGGCTGAAAAGATCTGACCAGGGTCCAAGCAGGCGGTAAGAACACAGCAAGGCAAGATCTCAGTCCCCAAGGAATTTGTCCTCATGGAGAGATCCATAACAAACAGAACAAGTGAATGAGCCGATCACTTCTGAAACTGTCAAATGCTGGGAAGGAAGTCAACCAGGCATGGGCAGTGAGGAGCCGCGAGGAGCGCTGGGAGGTACTCTGGGGTTTCCAGAAAGTTGGCATCAGGCAGAGACTCTGGACTCTGCATGAGAAGAGCTGCCAGACAGCAAGGAGCAAGGACCAAGTGTCCCAGTTTGGAAGAGTGAACTCGAAGACCTTGGAACCATCTAGAAACGACAGGAAGCCCACAGCCTAGTGAGGAGATGTGGTGTGGGTGTGTGGGAGAAGGGGCGATGGCACATACACAGTCTTAAGGTCATGATGGGGCCTCTGGGTTTATCCTGAGTGTAGCAGGAGACCACGGGGCAGTGCTCTGAGCAGCTGACCATGCAGCTGGGTACTCACAATGTTACGGTGACCGCCGAGGCCATGGAGAAAGTGAGGAGGGGCAGAAGAGAACCTGGTAGGAGCGACTGTGGACACCAGCCTGGACCAGAGCGGGGGGGAGAGAAACACCCATGGCCCTGCTACCCGTGTGAATACCAGGTCTTCAGACTAGCATTTGAGTCTTCCGATGGTGGTGGCCACCTCTTCCTGCCCACCCCCCTTTTTTTGTCAGAGAAAGCTCATCAGCTTGCTTTCCTTTAAGCTAATCACTGGGTTTCTCAGCTTGCCAGTTTCAACGGCTCCACTCTGCCAACCTCAGGGTGAGTTTCAGGGGTTCACTACCTCTTCAGCTAGGCCTCAGCTGTCCAGGAAGTGAAATGGAATTCTTCTAGTGTGAACACCCTGTGCTGTGAGAGCCAGGCTGTCCCTTCCAGCCTGGCCGGGTTGGCCCCAGTCCCCTTTCTCCCACTCACTTTCCCACTCTCTCAAGTCCAGCAGATGAAACAACTACAGCCCGGTCCTCTGTTGGGCTGCTTAGCTCAGAGGGAACGCAGGCCCAGCTCCAGACATCCTGGGGTGAGCCAGGAAGTTCACAGACACACAGTCACGCATGCTCTCAAACACACTACATGTTTATGTGCCTAGAAAGCCATGCACCCTAAAGGACACGTACAATGACGTGCACTCCTCACCCTCAGGGGGTCGGGCCCTATCTGGCCCCCTCTCTGGCTTCCCTCTCTAGGACCAGCCTAGTCATAAGCCCTGTTTCCAGGTGGGCTGTAAAACCCACCAGCAGATGGAGAGCTGACAGGGCGGGGGTGGGGGGGAGGGGCTGGATTTAATTTTCATTATCTGTGTCAGGCCCCAATTTTTCGGGTGATAATTATAATAATTGAAAATGCTGTTATCAGCACTGGGTGGGGGGCACAGAGCACAGCTGGCTTTGGGATGGTGAGCAGGTGGCGTTCTGGTAATGAGCGCATGTGCCTCGCTCTCCCAACCTGTTTCAATAAGACTAGAAGTGTGGGCAGTGAACCCAGAAAGGTACCTGAGGGTGGGCCTGAGCCCCGGCTGCTGAGTCCACCCCTGCCTGGGGCTGACTATGGACTTGAGGAAATGACCTGACTCAGTTTCCTTCTCTGTAAAAACAGGCCGAGAAGAGTAGCTCTGTCAGAGGCTCTTTGTGACGTTAAATGTGTTATTTCTAAGTTCTAGAAGGGAGGAGGCACGAGGAGGCTTCAGGTGAGAGCCAGAACACTGGGACTGTGGGGGTAGCTTTAGCATTAATAAACGCTGGGTCCCGTGGGTGGGGGCTCGCTTTCGGGTCTGGTTCTCAGTGGTTCAAGGCCTCACATATGTCTCTGAGGCTCACTTTCCTTACCTGTAAACTGGGGGTAACAGCCTTGCCCCAGCTTTCTGTGAGGACCGGATGTGCTAATCAGCTTGTCCCCCAGACTTTGGCAGGGATTGACTGCAGCATCTGGTCCTAGATCCACTCTCAGTTCCCTTTCTGAACTTCCTGACTCCCCTCCTTAGGTACTTAGAAGAGCCTGGTGCCTGTTTGTGCATCAGCGCCCCAATGGCTACCATCAGGTCCCAAAAAGAGGATGTGGATATTGGGCAGAGGGTGTCAGTGGTGCTGGGGTGGCTCTCAGAAGCTTCCAGCCAATCACAGCAGCACACACTGTGGTGACCTAGACTCGGCTCTGCCCTCACCAATGACCCCACTGACACACAGTTGAGGTTTTCCTTCAGGACAAATAGGTCTCCTGGCAGTTGGCACCCTGGAGTCCTGGGCCCTAGGCTGGGAGCCTTAATCAGATTCTAGCTAGGGCTGATGGCAATTTCTGATACCAAAAACTCTGGTGCCAGTGATGGGGCCACTTGTGACCAACTGTACCTCTTCCCTCCTGCCCTACAGCCCCATAGCCCAGGATACCCAGGATTGCCCTCAGGTGTGGTCGTTCTGCCTACACTAACCCTTCCCACCCAGGCATTCGGGTTCTGGCTTCTGATTTTTTCCCAGTGAATACCTAATGGCTCCCGGGATGGGCCGGGAATGGCAATTGGCACTCCCGGCCCTGTGCAGCCCATCTTCTGCAGGCCACCTAATGAGAGCTCGCTCTGGTGTGCTTCAGAGCCAAACACAAATGAGAAACATTCCATGCTATCATTTAATTAGCTGTGGAAGGTGGAGCGGGATGTGCAAGCGGGGAGATGGGGAAAGCTGCAGAGAAAACGAGAGGGTGAGGAAGGTGGGGGAGGGAGCAGGAAAAGGAAGAGGAGAGAGGGTACTGGTACTAAGGTTTCAGGTGATTCCCTCCAGGGGAGGGCATAACAGAGCAGGACCCAAGGATTGTGACTGCTGGGGGTACAAACATTCCTAATAGCCAAGAGGCTCACAGAAGAAGGAAGAGGTGGTACTGAGCAAGCAATTGCTCGGCGTTATCTGTGTTTGTGCATGCATGTGTGTGCCTTTGCATTCATGTACATCTGCACTCATGTACCTATGGATCTGATGTATATATGTGAGAGAGCGTGTGTGGTCATGGGAGGGTGTGAGTCAGATGTTGGTGTGCATGCATGTGTGAGATTGCATGTGGATTCAGGATCTCTGAGAACTCCCATGTTTGTTGCATGCCCATGCAGGTGTATGTGTGCACATGTGTGTACTTGTCCTCATGAATACATACATGAGTGCTTGGGTGTGGGTGTGAAGTAGAGATGTGAATGGTTTTTGAGCACAGGCAAATGTGGTTTTGGGGTGTCTGAACGCATATGTAAATGAAAATGTGAGACAATCAGTGTACATAAGTGTGCATGTGAGTGTGTGAAGTATATTCTTGTGAGTTCAGTGAGAGTCATGGCAGAAACATTCTCACACTTCTAGGAAAAGGGTCCATGCCTTTGTGATTCAAGCAGACACTCCTGTAGTGGCTTCCCGTCTGCAGGTGGTCCATGATGCTGCCAACACAGAAGAAAACAGAAGCCTGTTTTCAGGAAGGATGCATTTGAATCTCTGGCTACAGCCATGGCTGGAGCTATCAACTCCTGGATTGTTTTCCCCCGTGTGAACGGGACAAATAGTCCTTTTGATAGAGAGTGAACAGGTTCCAAAAAGGAAGGGCTGTAAGAGAAGACAATGAAGCAATGGCAGGTATCTAAGCAATATGGAAGGTGGAGCATCCTCGCGTGCCAGTCCTGGTGGTGGGGATGACAGTGCCTGAGCAAACATGGGGCAAGTTGTCAGAAAAAGATGGGTCAGTTTCCAACTACCAACTGCACCCTGCTCTGCTCATCCTTAAGTACTGGGACCAAGACAAAAGCCATCTAGTCCAGTAGCTTTTAAATGAGCATACTTAACTGACTTATATTATTCTGCTTCATTGTTTTATTATTTCATTGAATTTACCAAGTGATCTATAAATATAGTCTCCTGAGGACTGTCTGTCCCTGAATAGCTTGTATGAGGCAGGCAAGACTTGAACTCATGAAATCTGGTCCCAGACCTATGCTCTCATTTCTGGCAGCAAGAGTGAACTGCATTTAACTAGATAATTCTACCCAGAAGTCAAGGAACCAGGTAGTGGCAGGGCTTGTGAAGGCCAAGGAAGGCCAAGGAAGGCCATGGGAGCTGTCCGACGTTCTGAAACCCAGTGGCCAGCTACACTAGGGGCCCAAAACAGGTTATGTCCCCATCCACTGTTCCGCCCAGTTTTTCAGCCATCTCCTCAAGACTCACTACATTGGTTATCCTGTGTTCACCCAACTGTTGGTTGGAATAGATTATATGGAAACTTAGGAACCACTGGGATTCAACACATTTTGTCTTCATTTGACCCTGCTCCCTCCCATAAATTTTTGTTTGTTGCATTTTACGTATTAAAGTGTAATTACGTAAGCTGGAATGCAGAACTCTTATGTGTGCCTGCAATATTGTCAGGTTCTTTCCCTCCCTGAGTCTGTACCCTGAGGAAGTGGCTCTCACATCCTCCCACCAAGCATGGGGACCTCTACCTGCCTCTTCCACCTTGGCTGATGGACTTGCTCTAGCCAATGAGAGCGATAACACACACAAACAAAACAAACAGGCTCTAGACACCCTCCACACCTTGCTTTCTTCCTCTTGATGAATTTACAGAGGTGGGAATGATCCCAAGCTTGCTTGCTAGAGGTGAAAATCCACCTGAGGGAGAGTGGGGGGAGGGTTCCCATGACAACGATGGACAAGTTGTGAAACTGTTGCAGAAGGCCCAGCAGCGATGGATAGGCCACTGACCACAGAACCACGAGATAAAAACAGAGGAAGCTTTGACCTGATCAACTGCATATCCAACCAGGACAGCTAGGAGCTCACTGTATGCTCATCATCCACGTCGTAGGATGGCAGCAGAGGGAGCAAGCTCGTGAGCTTCATGAACAGGTGCACCATGCAGCCAGTACTCAGATCCAGCTTCAGCAAGGTTTTCCTCCCCCAGAAAGCTGTTTGGTTACTCTGAGAGGGGCCCCACATTCCGGCTCCTATCACTTCAGGTCAGCTCATATGACTTGAACTGTAAAGTACGGGAGATCTGTGCTAAAATACCTTTTTCCTTCTGTGGACTGTGCTGCTGGTACTCATATGTATCTTGTAGGGTGCGTTAATCTGTTCATCTTTTCAAACGCCATTCTGTTCCATTTCACTGGAGCCAGGCTGATCCAAGGTTTTCCCTGAGGCCTTGATGTATGCAGAAGGAACATAGCTCCTTATTTAAAGCCAGGAACATGCCTTGCAAGGCCAGTTTGCCTGAGGCCAGGGCCTGAAAGGAGCTGTGGTTTTGGATTCTGAGAACTTAACTTTTCCCCTGTAGAGAGACTGTGTTATCAGCCGGAAGACAGTCGGAAGACGGCCGAACACTTGGCCTGTGATGCACTTGAGATAGCCTGTGTTCCCTTTGTGCACATTGCTTAATTGAGCTTCCTGCTGACTTTGCCCCATTGTATGATAGTTCTCTGCTGACTCTGTACCATTTTTCTGCTGAAAACTGCATATACAATGCTGTACTTCTTAATAAACTTGCTTGGCATAAGACATAGCTTGTGCAAGACCTCCTGACCCCAGTTTCCTTAGCTTCTTCTTTTTTTTCTTTCTCATCTCCTGATCTTATTTCTCAGGAACCTGCCACTGAAGAATGATCCACCACTCCAGGGAAGTCTCCACAATGTACCCTCTGTTCTTACAAAGATAGGCTTCGGGTTGTTTCATTTTTGCCCACCATGAGTAAAGTGTCACTGAGTCTTACATACATGTGATGCGTGGGCATATGTGCTCAGTTCTCTTGGGCAGATGGTTTTTTGTTTTGTTTCATTTTGTTTTTGCTTTTTGAGACAAAGTCTCATGTATCACACAAGCTGGCCTCAAACGTGATGTGTGACTGAAATGACCTTGAACTCATAATCCTCTTGCCCTCACATCCCAAGTGCTGGGATTACAGGCATGTACCGCCATTCTCAGTTTACATGGTACTGGGGGTTCAACCTAGGGTGTTCATGCAATCTAGACAAACACTGCCAACTGAGCCACCCTCCCAGCCCCTAAGCATGTACTATGATTGACTGGCATTCCAAAAACTGTTGTCATATCCTAAGTGTCTCACACTGCATTCAGGTCCTTTAAAAAGGTAATTGTAGGTTAAAATGAGAGCCCATGACTATGAATCTTAAGATTTGTTTAGTTTAAGGCCAACTCCATGGTTCTTTATGACATGATTTGTTTACTTACTTATTCCTTAGTGAGACAGAGTCTCACTTAGTTGCCCAGGCTGGCCTTGAACTCACCCTGTGGCCCAGACAGACCTTAAACTTAATCTTCCTCCTGCCTCAGTCCCTTGAGTAGGAGTATGGGTCTTCACTGACACTCCTAGCTTGGCCATTTGTTTAAATGTGGTCTTTCCCCCTCCATAAGGTGTGTTTGGGAGGACGGAGTCATTAGTGTTGCCCGCTGCACCACAGCACCCAGGCAGGTGGGTACAGAGCTAGACATTATCTTTAGCTCCTGGTGCACAGTCCTTCCTACCTGCCACCCCCTTCTGTGGCTTCAGGGCTCTGTGACAGAGGTGGGGTGGGGCTTCCGGGCAGGCACTTGCCTTTCTGCAGACAATTAGGGGGAGATGGTTTCTAGAAAGAGCTTCCATGATTAACTCAAATGAAGTGTAAAATTGTTTTTGGTTTAAAGGCTTTGCTTACGGAGGGATCAAGTAGTAGGAGTGGTGGGCAGAGGAGGGAGGGTCCCAGCAGCCTCTGTGCTGTCTCTGCTCCTCAGTTCGCAGGTCCTGGCAAAGTGTGTGACATGCGCTGGGCCCCAGCCTGGCAACCATTATTAACAAATAGGCGAGACCCTGGAGAGCTCACAACCCAGACCAGAGGGGATCTTTCACCTGGGAAGAAGGTGGTAGACAGAAGGGTGACATTAGATAATTGCCTTGGGTTCTAATCTCAGCTGTGCCACATCCTGTCCAGGTGCCCTGGTGGCCTGCCTCTGTCTTTGAACCCTCTTTGCCTCACTATTGGATGAAACAGCAATGCCAGGGTCACTGGGGGTACAAGGTGAGGCAGTCACTTCAAGCCACAGCTCAGGGCTGGGCACAGGGAGTGCTTAACAAAGGCCCTGAACTTGAGCAAATCTGTACAGAGGGATGAGTAGGGTAGAAGAACCTGGACAGGGTCTAAAAATAAGTCAGGGGTTTGGTGGGCGTGCAAGACTGGTGCGGATAAGTGGAATTGAGGCTCTGTGGAATCTACTGATCTGGCGGAAATGTGGGGAACTGTAGAAGGCTCTGAGTAGCCCATGAGAAGGCAAGGAGCCTGGGTCCTGGTGGCCAAGGCATCTGCCAGTGTTTGGGGTGTGAAGACAGTGTTCCAAACTGGGTAAGTATTGTGTAATCAGAGTCAGAGGTCAGAGAGGTCAAGAGGTCAGGGCTGGAAAGCAGATCACAGCAGTACCTCATTGGACCAAGACCTAAGAAACAAGAGGTGGCTGGGGCCAGAGATTCCTGGCTATGGGCCCTTGGGATGGAAAGAAGGACCAGTCTGGGCTGTGGAGAGGGCCAAGAACAAGTAGGCCTTCCAACTGTTCTCCGTTTGAGGGATAGGATGCTCAGACTCTAGGCTCAGCCAAGGAGTCACAGGAGTGCGGATGGTGGGAAAGGTTGCCTCTCTGCAAACAACCAGAATTTAATTTTGGTTCTCGAATATAAAAGCAAAATCAAGGGGCTAGAGCAATGGCTCAGAGGTTCAGAGTGCATACCATTCTTGAGGAGGACCCAAGCATGGTTGCCAACATTCAGGCTGGGTGACTCACAGCTCCCTGTGACTCCAGCTCTAAAGAGTTTCTTGCCCCCTTCTGGCCTCCACAGTTAACTGCATTCAAGGGTGCAAATGCACAAACAGATACACACAAACGTGTAGAATATAAAACCAATACCAAAAAATTGAAACAAGAAGTGTTTCTGCTAGCCTGACCAAAAGCTGGGCAATTTTCCCGACTTAGAGCAGCAACTTGGGGAGAGTTTTGAACCTAGCGTTGGAACAGGGCACCCTTCCAGGAACTGCTGTGCAGAAATTCTAAGTAGAAAGCCCAGACTCACCAACCCAGCATGGTCCTGTGCTTTGCTCTCTAACATGCCCCAGGGTGGCAGGATGGTGGCTTCCATATAAGGGCCTTCTTCTTTTCCTGCCTTCCCTCCATCCCACTGGCTCTCCAGGCCAGAAGAGTCTGGAAACAGGGCTCAGAGCTCCAGGGCTCCAAACTAGAGCCCCATAGAGTCACCTCTCTGAAGTCTCGGCCTGGGCTGGGTAAGGAAGGATAAGGCTGCAGCTGCCTTGGCTGTTAGTGTTATCGCAGTTTCCAGAGGCCACAGGAGCTCCCTAAGCAAGCGTACCCTCTCCTAAATGGCACTGCAGCAGATTAAAGAGGGGCATATCCCCCCCTCCTGCAGCATTAACAAGTGGCATCCATTAACCAGTGTGGTCTGGCCCAGCAGCTAGAATAACTCTCAGAGAGTTGTGCCTATGTGACGATCTGGCTTTCCCAGATCTGCTGGCCACAAGCCTGGCCTGGTTCCTTTTGCCAGGGAGTGAAAGTGAACGCCAAGATGACAGACTGCATGGTCACGGACATGGGCTAGTTTTGGTGTCATGTGAGAAAGATCTGTCCTGCTGAGTGGACCACCGACAGCCATTCACTGGGGAAGGGAGGGGATGCTTTATGTCGGGGGCTTTAACTGGCTCAATAATCCTAGCTCTATAGCATCATATGGGGGGTGTAACGAGCTTCCATGAGAGCAGGGTCATTGAAATGGATTGGCTTTGCTCTGCCCAAAGCTGTTAACTATGGTCTGTAAGTCCAGTCCGGGCCACCATCCAGAGTGTAATACTTTGTGGTATATGAAATTGTACAAAATCCAATGTCCATGTTTGTGAGCACATTTTTATTAGAATCTAGTCAAAGCTTGTTTTTCACAGATTTCTCTTTGTGTGAGATCTGGAAGGTACCTCAGAAGCCCATATTTTGAAGTTTGGCTCCTTTAAGAGATGGGGCCTACTGGGGGCTGTGAGGTCACCGGGGCATGTTCTTGAAGGGGTTTTGGGGGCCCTGATGTTTTCACTTTGGCTCCTTATTTTGGATCCCATCATGGGGTGAGGGTCTTCACTACAGCAAGTTCTTGATCCATGATGTCCTGGACTACCGTAAGCCCAAAGCTTCAGCCACAGACTGAAACCTTCTCAAATTGACAAAAATAACCTTTCCTTCTTCCTAACTTGCTCATCTCAGGTATTTTGTTACAGTAATGGAAAGCTGACTCACATGTGTATTATTACTTTCACAGTATGATAGGAGGATAGTGTGTGTGTGTGTGTGTGTGTGTGAGAGAGAGAGAGAGAGAGAGAGAGAGAGAGAGAGAGAGAGAGGATATGGTCTTCAAAACCTGAACTATTTATTCTGTCCCTGTATAAAGATAGTCTGTGGACTCTCACTCTGTGCCAATAATAGACAAATAAAAATATTTTTATTTGTTTATTTTCTGTTTCTAAATTCTTTTGTTAGTAAGACTGTAAGGTATGGGAAGAAATAGGTTGTGGGGAGTCGAGGTGTATTTCAGGTCATCTGGACATTTAGTGATACTGGCCACTTGCAGTGGAGGAAACTGGAAAAATATTTTAAAAAAACATTTTTTTAACCTTCAGAAAAATGTTATTGGGGTAGAAGGGTGATTCAACCTGGCTATACAATAAGATCCTGTCTCTTTGGACAAATAGGTCCAGCAAGATATCTCAGCAGGTAAAGGTGCTTACTGCCCAGGCTGGCAACATGAGGACCCGCATGGTAGAAGGAGAGAACCAACTCCCACAAGTTGTCTTCTGATTAATATGTGTGTAGTTTGGTATGTGCATCCCCTCAAACCCATCTAGGCCCATAACTAAGTGGTAGAGTGCTTGCCTAGTGTGGTTTGAAGTTGAAATGCTTCCCACAGCCTCACTTATTTGGACACCTGGTAACTTGCTGGTGGCGTTATTTCATGGCTGTGGAACCTTGGAACCTCTGTGGAGGGTGTGGGTTGCTGGGGCAGGTCTTGAGGATGTATAGTGGGGTTCCACTTCCTGTTTCCTGGGTGCAGATTGAGCTTCTTGCTCCTGCAGTTGGGTTTAAAAAGGAGGGACAACAATTTGGGGCTGATAGAAATTAACACACTAGTTAAAATTACATATTTAAGAGATTTCTCAGAGCTTCGGGATCTACAGCAGCTGGTTCAGGACAGAGAATGCCCAGCAGTGAAGACAGTGTAAGAAGAGCTAAACAGGTTGATGGAACAGAAGACAGAGGCCCAAAGAACCCGCACGCATGCACTGGCCTTTTCAATGAATGGTGCTACACCACCTGAGTGGTCCTGGGGAAAATGGGTCCAGCTCCTTTCCCACACACCTGCAGAATGAAGATCTAAGCATGAAAATAGGACAAGAAGAGTGTCATGTGACTCTTTCCATCATTTTTGGGTGCAGTCAGGATGTCTTAAAACACAAAAGCATTAATCACAATCATCATGGAAGGAAAAATAATCAAGAATTCTTACAATAAACACCCTTTGTCAAAAGAGATCAATGAGTAAGGGAAGGTGCTGACAGAGCTTTCTGTCCCACCCGGTCCTGCAGCCATTCAGTCCTAAAGAAACACACAGAGGTCTACATTAATTATAAACTGGTTGGCCTATTAGCTCAGGCTTCTTATTAACTCTTACATCTTAAAGTATCCCTTAATTCTTGTCTGTGTTAGCCACGTGGCTTGGTATCTTTTATCAGTGAGGCATTCTCATCTTGCTTCCTCTGTGTCTGAGTGATGACTACAGACTGAGCCTTTCCTCTTCCCAGAATTCTCCTAGTCTGGTCGCCCGCCTGTACTTCCTGCTTGGCTACTGGCCAATCAGTGTTTTATTAAACTAATACAAGTGACAAATCTTTACGGGGTACAAGACCATTGTACTACAGCAGAAAGGCATGTGAGTTCAGTCTGCAGAGTGCTTGCCTAGGATGCAACAGATGCTGGGGCCAGTCCTCAGCAGTGTATAACCTCAGCACTGTGTAAGCTGGGCGTTAGGTGCACACCCGTGATCCCAGCTCTTAGGAGGCAGCAGGAGGACCAGAAACTCAAACTCATGCTGGGCTCCACAGACAGTTTGAAGTCAGCCTGGGCTACATGAAACTTATCTCTAAAAACTGCAGGATTCAAAGCCCACAGGCTGGCAACAGAGTCCTCCCTCCATGAACCTGCCAGAGGCGTTTTGTATTCTGATGGTAACGTGCATGGATATGCATGTGTGTAGATATGTGTATAAAGAGGAGAAAGAGAGCACCATTAGCCAGCTGAGCGAGGAGGTCATGTAGCCTCTCTTTACCTCAGAGAATCCTTCCTGGGTCTCTCCTGAGCATCCATCAAACCCTCCATCCCTCCCTGTCCCCCAACACTGCTTCTGGTCTGACATGGGTTCTGTGCTTTCTGATGTGGGTTCATTAACAGTGCACAGGATTTTTCTAGTGTTTGATGCCAGGAGGTAGTCAGCATGAGTGAGAGAGCCAGGAAAGGCTCAAAATGGAGTGGGAGACCCTGCTTGGGCTGTGAGAACCATCCAGAGGACCTTGTGCAATGCCATCTAGATATGAATGGGAGGAGCTAGATCTTCCCCCACTGTTTACCGTTCCTCCTGGCAAGGGCTCCCTGGGTTTTAAGCCTGTGGACACAAGGGTTGTGCTTTGTCCTGGGGGCTGGTCGTATTCCAGGATGCTGGACAGCACCCCCTATCCTAGAGGTGGCCTGCTTATAGGAAGCTACCTGGATAACACAGTAGAAAGTAGAAGGTCTGGGGTCACTGACAGAGTCCTTGACACTTGGCTTCCTACCTGCAAGAATGCAATCCTCTGGAAGGACCCAGCTTTGCCTATCCAGCCAGGCCATTGATTGCTGTCTGTTTCTAAAGAGCCAACCTGTCTGGGCTCCATCCCACTCAGCACCCTGTCTGCTTCCTGTTAGATGTGAGATTGGTTGCAAATTAAACTTAATGGGATTTGAGTAATTATGTTGACTTTTTAAAGTGCCTACAGATAAATACACGCTTAGCTATCTCAGCTTATCAGCTTTTCTATTGTGTTTCCCAAGGGCAGAGGGGGAAGTGAGTGGGGGTGGGGGGAGATATGATCAATCAAAGATGGGGTGGTGCTGAAGGAGTGAGGGATGCCATGAGGGCTCTTGAGGTGTGGGCCCAACTTCCCCCACACAGAGCCTGAAGAATGCCAATGCCCGTGCCCTTAGACCCTCAGGCCATCTGCCTTCAGAAAATAACCAAAAGTAGGGGCCAAGGTTTGGGCATGGGGGTCCTAAGAATGTAGCCACCTGTCTTCAGGGACAGAGGCTATGGTGTGAAAACAGAGTGGACTATTGTTGGCCACTAAACAGGAAAACCCCATCAAGACATTCACGTTGGTAAAGTGCTAATAAAAACAAAGGCGGGAAAAGAAATGAGGATGCAGATTGCTAATTTTTACTACTACAGATTCCTGTCACTGGGCTATACAGTCCAGATGGGTGGGTGGAAAGATACCAATAGGGGCTAAGTCTGGGTTGGATTATGAAACATTTGGGTATTTATTATTTATTTCTTTTTTTACATTTTGTGTATTTTTTAGTGTGTGTGCATGTGTAAGCATGTTGGTGAGTGGAGGCCAGGGGTTTGATATCTGTAGAACATCCATCACTTAAATATTGTTTCAAATCAGCGATAAGCCTAGAGGGGCAGCTCATCTCCTTCTCACAGCCTGTCTATGACAGTCTGAGCTGGTACCTGCCTCAGAACATGCCTTAAAATGGTAACTGGTGCCTTGGGACTGTTCTGGCCAGCTCTGTAGGCCCAAGTGCCATTAGAAACCTCCCCTGCACTCAGCTCAGGGCTGCTGCCTCCAAGGATGGGTGCTTCTTGAAGTGTGAGAGACAGGTGGCCTGGACCCTGGTCACTTTTAACACTGGAGTGGGGTGCTGATTAACCACAGGCCTGGTCCCAGGAAGGTCAAAGGAGACCCAGCAGAGTCCTCTGGGTTCCTTAGTCTCCTCCTTGATGTGACAGATGCCTGACCCCAGTCACAGGGCTCCTGTTAGCTCCAGAGACACGGCAGTTGGTTCTCAGCCCTGTACTCCACAGTGAAGGCCTAGGGGTCTGTATCTGGGTTGCTTATATGTACAAAGAGTAGTTCATATGGGCAGTGGTGGAAGGTGGGGGGCGGGGGCGGGCAGAGCCAGCTCCTGCTGCTGATGCAAGACCGGTGTAGAGTCTCCCGCATCCCCATCTGGAAATCAGATTCACTCACTAAACAGTATTGATTGAGGCCGTTACTGGGTTCATGTTATTGCAAATGAGTGACCACGAACATCCTTGTATGAGGCTCCCAGTGCTCATGTACAGGAGACTCTTCTGGGTATGTTTGAGAAAGCAGAGCTGTTGCAGGATGAGGGGTCTGCCTGGCAGGCTTTACAAGACAATGCCAAATTAGTCTGAAAGAGCAAGCGTCTGTTTCCAGGAGACAATGGGGAGAGTCCCCTCCTCCCCACCTAGCCCCAGCTCCACTCTGCCCAGTCAGCAGGTGGATTCTTTTCCTGCTGCTCCATTTGTGCTTCCCTGATTGCTAATGAGGCGCCGCATATTCGCAAGCACTGATGAGCCATTCAGGCTTCTTCTTGAAACCCCAATTCAAAGATTCAAGTCCTTCGATTAGGGTCGTTCTGGAATCTTCGTATATTCAGAGTGGGACCATTTACTGCTAACATGTCAAAATAGCTGCTTTCCACACCCTGTTTTATCTTGCCAGTTTCTCCACGGTGACATTGGATGAACCGAATCTTTTTGTGGGAAGGGAATCAAATTTACCCACCACTTCTTTCGTGCTTAGCCCTTTTCTGCTGTTTTGTTTTGTTCTGATGAATACCTCCTGTCTTATTGAAGCCATCAAAAGAGTCTATATTTTTCTTCTGAAACTGTAGACATAAGAAACACATAAAGGATGGTGGTCACTCAGGGGAGGAGAAGGGACTGGTGGGAAGGGTCTAGGCCCATGGGAAGGTCTTTTTTTTTTTCAATATATTTATTTATGTTTGTGTGTGAGCGTGTTCAGGAGTACACTATGTCATGCATTTGGAGGCCAGAGGACAACTTGTGCAAGTCTGTTCTCTCCTTCTACCATTTAGGGCCTGAGGATCCAACTCACACCATCAGACTTGGCAGCAGGTGCCTTTGCCCACTGAGCTGTCCCCACCATGGAAATGTCCTAAGTCTCAACCTGCAGCTCCCTGGGGTTTGCTCTGTGCTGCTGGCTCCATGTGGTAGGCAATTTGACAGGTAACTGGACAGAGACACCCAAAACATCTTCTGCTGTATACGTGGAAACTGACTATGGAAACATTCAATGGTGTGGGAATCTCACCTGGCAGTGCTGTGCACTCTTCCTGAAGTTGCTTTCTGTTCTAGAACCTGCCGTGGCTCACCCATGGCTCCATCTTGTCTTCACAGTCGTCCCAAGTTTACCTCCTTTTCACAGGAGAGGACGCAGACACCCTGAGATATTAAGCAGGCTTCTCCAGTCACACAGCTAAGAAGAGGACCTGAGTGGCCCATGCTGGTGCCTCTGACACCAAACTCCTCTTTCTCACAGCCAGGCTTGGGAAGAGTTGAGGTGGCTCTGTCCTCATCCTACCAACCTCAAGGCAGCAGCTTTCCTCTGTCCTACCACATCGGCAGGCCTGCCCCCTCCCCCTGCTCTGTCTCAGAGCAGAATTGATAGAAACTTTCCTTGGGGACAATGGAGAAGCCTTTTTGACCCTGATGCAGATCACTCGGATATATATATATATATATCTGGAGAGAGAGAGAGAGAGAGAGAGAGAGAGAGAGAGAGAGAGAGTTATAAGGAGCAGAATGAAGGGAGACATGGGGGAATAGATAGGAGACGGAGCAGAGATGGGGGTGGGGAGCTCTCTGACTCCACTGGCCTTCATTCATCTCGCTGAGATGAGGCATACAGAATTAAACACAAACACTCTCTGAAGCACAGCACCCAGGTTGCAAGATGATGTTTAAGAATTATAGGGGAGGCCAGACCTAAGACATCAGCTGCAGGCTAGGCCTGGGGCTGGAGGAAGCAGGGAAGAGCCTGGGGGCTGGCCCTCAAAACCAGCTCTAGTGATCAAACTGGAGGAGGAGGATGCAGACTAGGAAGGGGAATCACATGACGTGGTGTGGAGCCAGCACTGGATCCCAGGGAGTTCCTCACACTGTGGACTGCAGCCCCAGTACCTGGTGTGGTCCCTGGAATCTGAGGATTGACTCGAGGATCCCACTCCCTAAGGATACCCAAGCCCTAGGATGCTGGTACCTGAACACAGTAGGTCCACATTAGGCGCATTTTCAGTGTGATTGTCCCTGAAACTCAAGCACCAGGAAGACACAGCGACTGAAGAGTTCCACTAAGAGGGCGTGGCCTCCCATAAGTGACTGCCCAGTTTGAACTCAACTCTGGTCCCAGGTGGTCCCAGTGCTGCCCCGTTTCCACACTGAGATCCAACGTAGGGTAACTCAAGGCAAGTGCTCTGCAAAACCATTAATGTAGGAATGAGTGACCGAGTTATGAGCCACATACATAGCTCTGCACACTTCTGCTCCCTCAACCCTTTGACAGGGTTAGTACTGACTGACGCAAGCAGTGTCTGGGACAGTACTAAAGCTGAAGTCTTGAGGAGAGGAAAGGGAAAGGGCAGTCCAGGCGCCAGGGCTGTGGTGGGAAGTGGGGAGGCCAGGCCCTGGGGCCCCACATGGTCCATAAGCTTTATTTCCTTTAGGTAGAGAACCAGTGTCCCAGGGGCTGCCTCTGTCCCTTTCGTTCCCTTTCTGTGCCGTTACTATAGCAGCCACCTCAGCTCCCAGTGAGGGGGAGTGCAAAATAGGTCAGATCAGTAATGAGGCCGCACGGTTCTGATCTGTCCCCTGATGGGCTCTGGCTTCATAAGGTATCAACTTCACATCAGAGCAGCTGTATCTGGACTCTGGATCAAAGGCCGGCTGCCTCTGAGCCCCGATGCTAGGCCTGGGAGAGCTGTCTGTGGCTCAGGCTCAGGAGGTCTCTTCTTGATCCTCCCACAGTGAGTCACGCTACTGCAGAAAGCAGCTAGTGCGGGGCTCCTGAAGGCATCACTTGATACCCAGACCTGGCGTGGGCCCAGGTCTCTGGAAAGGCTGTAGGCTCTCATGCGGCTGTGACCCCATTTTGGGGTGTATTTTGGAGTCTTTTCCAATGACAGCTCATGGCCAATAAAATGGTTTTCATCCCCCAAATCCTGGTTTCAAACCCTGATCATTAATCCACACTGTATAGCCCAAGCAAGTGTTCTACTTTCTTTTAGGGCAAATGAGGAATTATAGTTGCCTTGTCATGGTGAGGGGGACAGAGAGGTTCACCACAGTAACCATACCTGTGAGGCAGAGAAAGTGTTTGGGTGGGGTGGACACTCCTGTCCAAGGTGGGGTGGGCAGGCTCCACTTCCATCTCTTGCCCTGTGACCGTAGATACTGTGGTAGTTTGAATGTAATTGGCTCCTATAAGCTCATAGGGAGTGGTATTATTAGGAGGTGTGGCCTTGTTGGATCAGGTATGATCTTGTTAGAGGAAGTACGTCACTGTGAAATGGGCTTCGAAGGTCTCGCACGTGCTCAAGCCACACCCAGTGCCTCAGATCACTTCCTGTTGCCTACAGGTCAAGATACAGGAATCTTAGCTCCTTCTCCAGCACCTGCCTACCTGCACACAACCACACCACACCATGATGATAATGAACTAAACCTCTGAAACTGTAAGCCA
This sequence comes from Ondatra zibethicus, assembly GCA_004026605.1. Lineage (NCBI taxonomy): Eukaryota > Metazoa > Chordata > Mammalia > Rodentia > Cricetidae > Ondatra > Ondatra zibethicus. The sequence goes on from PVIU01007694.1 coordinate 46,866, forward strand.
CGCAATTAAATGTTCTCCTTTATAAGAGTTGTCGTGGTCATGATGTCTCTTCACAGTAACTGAAATCCGAAGGCAGAAGTTGGTACCAGGGACTGGGATACTGCTGTGATAAGCCCGACCATGCATTTATTTGAAGGAATACGGACCTTGGGATTGTGGACTAGAAAGGCAGTCGAAGGTTTCAAATTCTTCTTAATGGGCCATCCTAGTAGGAACATGGAAGACAGTGGTGCTGAGGGGGACTTAAACTGTGGGTGCCTGGATTGAGAGGTTTCAGGGGAGAAGAATTTTATTAGGTTGTCTTGAGGTCCTCCTTGGGATATTTTGGTGAAGAATGTGGCTGCTTTTTGCCCATGTCTGAAGAGTCTGCCTGAGGCTAAAGTGAAGAGATTTGGATGAATTCTGTTGGCAGAGGCAATCTCAACACAGCTTAAGAAAGACCTTGTCGTATGTTCACCAGTTTTCATGTTTATAAAGATTTATAATGGAAAGGAGCAAGCTAAGAAAGAAAAAAGGCTAGCCAATAAGAGGCTAGCGAAAAAAACAAAAGAAAGAAAGGAAAAAGGCAAAATTACAATCTGAGGAGAAAAGGAACACCAGGAAGTGGAATGGAGCTAAGTCCCATGTTCAAGGAGATAAACAGATTAAGAAATGCAATAAAGGGAATGGCGAACTCAGGGCAAGATCCCACCCAGCTAAATTTCCAATTTGTGAAGAGGAATTAAAGAAAAGCTTACAGTCTGATGTGGTGGCGCACGCCTTTAATCCCAGCACTCGGAAGGAAGAGGCTGGTAGATCTCTGAGTCTGAGGCCAACCTGGTCTACAGAGAAAATTCTAGAACAGTCAAGTATAGGCAGTGAAGGGAACTATCACAAGCAGAAAGCTGGCAATGATGTAATTAAACAAGGGGGCCATGTTCCAGCCCCAGCAAGCAGCAGAACTTGGCAGCTTCAGTCACGTGGTTCTGGCTTTAGAGTCAAGGATAAAAGAAAAGGGTAATGGAATCCTCCTTCATGCCTAAGGAAAGTTGCTGAGGCCAGGTATATGTCAGGAGTGTCCCTTAATGGAGGCCTAGAGAGGCCCTTGCATCAAGTGAAGTTGAAGCCTGGATTACCTTGAAGACCCCAAGATGTTAGAGATGCCAGAGTTTTTGGGGTTCCTGCTGAGGAGATCTGCTAACAGGGAGTGGAACCAGCTCAAGAGAAAAAAAACAAGTGTGTTGCAGTGAACAAAGCTGAAAGGAGTTGGAGATCTGAAGAGCATTTTGACATCAGACATGGAGATGCAGAGTCTGGAGTTTGCCCAGCTGGTTTTTGGTCTTGCTGTCATCCAGGATTTCCTCGTTATGTTTCCCTTCCCTTCCGAGCCCTATCCAGTCCCCAAAGTTCAGTTACGTCTACTCTGTGTTTGCTGCTCATGCAATGACCTTGGTTTTGTTTCTGACATGGTAGAATGACATCAGGCATACAGTTGATGCTCAACAAATGTTGTTGAGTGACTACACACACACACACACACACACACACACACATGCATGTGCACACATCCACACATACACCCACCCCAAATAATGCCTGGCTTTGTGTGGGACTCCATCAGTGAGTGACCACTAACCTAGGTTTTCTTTCTGGAGTCCTATGGGAGTCTCTTTCCCTAGCAGTGAGAGTGAGGGACTGATGCAGCTCAGCTCCCTTCGCCCCCACCCATCAACCACATTTTACTTTGTTCTAGATACTTGTAAAGGAATCCTTGTCAAGGAAGATATGATCCCTGCTGTGAGGAACACCACACCCAAGTAGGGAGTAAGGGTAGGGACTGTAGAGAAGCCATTGTCCCTTGGATCCTGGAGGTGAGATTGATGTGCTGTTCACTGGACCCCAGGTCCTACATGGGCAAGATGGATTTACTGACCAGAGTCTGGGCCTGCACAGCCCAGGAACCTCTGACTGTTCCCTGAGGCTCACAGGGCCTCAGGCAGATAGCAACCGCCAGTTGGGGTGTTTGCTATGTTCCTGACCCTTCACGGCCTAGTCTGTTGACTTTGAGTGTCCTAGAGTCCCAACCCCCAGTTCAGGAACTGCTTAGGCTGGCCTGGGGGCAGGAACCCCTGATGCCCTAGAGGACCCAGGACTACCAGCTTCCCCCAGTGTTACAGGCCCTTCTTATCTGTGGGAACCAAATACCTTTCCAGGGGGACGACCCTGCTCTTACCTCAGAGGGCACAGTGGGATCCTGGGGACCCTGTAGCAGAGCAGGTGCCCCCGAGGAGGACAGACAGTCCAGAAATGACAGTGGGCTGTTGCTTCTGGTCCCTAGGTTGTTGACACCACAACTCAGGAAAATAGCAGAAATTTCCAGTCAGCAAGGGACATGGCCCAGAAACCACAGCAACTGCAGAACGGGGCCTTTCAACCAGCATCCTGAGTCCATGGACTTTATCCAGAGGTTTCTGGTACTGTTGGGCCCATTTAGCCTGTAGGGTCATGCATGGGAAGGATTGAGGTGCATGGGGAAGGACTGAGGTGCACGAGCAAGGAGGGGCATGAGGCAGGGACTTCTAGGAACTTTATACTTTATTGCTGAGGAGAACCTGAGACCCTAAGTCCAACCTCTTCCTCCTGTAGATGCTAAGATGGATGTTCTAGAACCTTCCTTCTCTTATGGGGAGGATTTTCTGATCTGTCTGTCTGTCCCTTGCTTGGGCTCTCATTCTCTGAGCTTCTTTGGTGAAGTCAGACATGCCAAAATGGGATCTCTGACGAACAGACTCTGAGCCTTGTAGGCACAGTCAGAGACCCAGAGGACCAAAGAGACTGGGAATGAAGAGATTGTTGGGGAGATGGAAAAGCCTGTATCGGCCTGAGACCCACAGAGACTGGGTATCCTGGAATTGAAGTCTCAGCCAGGTAGGAGCCTCAGTCATCTCTGCCTGTGATTTAGAAGCCCCCTCCTCACTGTTCCTTGAGAAAGGGCCAGTACTTCAGGCATGGGAAGGTCACCATCCTAAGAAGGAACCAGCCCCACTGTCCCTCTCTGCTAACGCTGTCTGCTCATCCCTGCCACCATCCCATGTGTGTGTGCGGACAATGATCTGACCCCAACGCAGTGACCAAATTCCTGGGTGAACACAGGGACCAGCTGGAGTCTCAGATGGGGACTCCTGTCTTCTTCCAGACCATGGGGTGCAGCCTTAGCGCTACCCAACTCAGTTCAACCAGGTGGAAGAGAGGATAGGGGCCAGACGCTGGAGACACAGAGCGTGACTCCTCTCTGGAGGAGCGACTAAGAGAAACCACCCCCCGGGAGTGAGGAGGACAGACCAATTGAGATAAAAGAAGAAATGGGAGCTTTCGGAGCTTTCCTGGCCCTGGGGTCATGAGAGTGTCTGAGGCCAAGCGTGGGTAGACAGGCCTGGTGTGTGTATGTGTGTGTGTGTGTGTGTGTGTGTGTGTGTGTGTGTGTGTGTGGACAGCCACTTCAGCCCCTCCACTGACCTTGGGGAGACTTTAGGCAGGTTGTTCCATGGCTAGAGCCTCAGCTTGTCTCCCTGTGAAATGGGCTGGTGTAGCCTCCCCTTGATTGGTGCTGGGCACTGGTCCTGTGCTGGATTCATGGAGAGCTCTCTCTTCCTGCACAGAGGTGGTACCAACCATGACAGACCATATCTCTTTCCTCCCACCTCCCACCCTCATCCTCAGGCTGGGAGGTCGGGAGGTCTCCAGATAGAGAAGTGGGAAGGGTTGTCCCAGGTAAGGAACAGTCCCTGCGAAGGCCTTCACTGTTGGGAAGTAGCACACTGTTTGAGGGGTGTCTAGGTGTGGGGTGCAGCTATAGGATTAGAAGGGACAGTGGGGGCCTCGAGTGAGGGTATCAGCAACCTCCTGTGGGGACCCTTCCACCCTCAGGCTGGGGATGTGGCACAGCACCTGGCATCCAGGGTCTTCCCCAGCCAGGGAGGGGCAGGAACGTTGAAATGCATCACCAGGGATCACAGGAAAGTCTATCACTCTTCTAGTCAAACCCTAGCCCTTACCGTGGGGAGAGGTTTGCTCGGAAACCCAGCACGAAAACTCACGGCAACTTGGAGGATCTGGGGAGGTTTTATTCTGACACGAAGAATGGGATTTTATTAGGTTCACTTCAAATGCCATCTGAGGAGGAAAGGAGGAGGTACGGGATGAGCCTGGGTCGTCACTGACCCTGTGCAGTTGTGGGGACTATACAGGCACCCGTTGAAGGGTTACTCTCTCCATCTTCTATGAGATGAGGCTGAGGAAAACCGCTCGGGGGGGGGTAGTATCCCTTGAAGGAAAGAGCCGCGTGGGCCTCCAGCCCTCACCCTGCCCACACAGGCTCCCTCAGCAGCTCTCCCCGGGTGGCTGGCTCCCCTCTCTCTCTAGGAATTGCACTCAGGCGGGCAGGTGTGGCTCATTCCTCGTTCCTCTGGTGTTCTTCCCCATCCTTGTGTTTAGGCTGGACCAGCCCTCCCCAAGAGCAGAGACGGACACCCACACCGTGCGTCCTCCTGGCCAACCCTCTGCCCAGCCTTATTATTCAATGGCTAGGAAGGGACTGAGCAGTTCTGAGAACTCAGTAATAATCTCGTTTAGGTCTCCAGTCTCCCAGCCCCTCCCCCACCTGCCTTCTGGATTGCCTTGTTTTCTCAGATCCTAGCTCTGTCAGCAGAAGTCTTTTCCACACTTGGAAGGGTGTCTAAGTAGCTACAACAAAGACTAATTGGCACAAGAAGGCACTGCCTCTGGTGAGCTTTCAGATGGCAGAGGCCCTCCACACCCTTTCTGGCCTGATCAGGGTGGCCTGTGACTACATCTATAGGGGTGTTGCCTTGATGGATGATTAGTGTAGGAAGGCCCGGTCCACAGTGGGCAGCACCTTCCATAGGCGGGTAGGTCTGAGCTGTAAAAGAAAGCCAGCCGAGAGGCAGCCAGCCAGTGAGCCCGTCTTCCTCCATGGCTGCTGCTTGAGTCCCTGCCCTGACTTCCCTCAAGGAGACTGTGACCCCAAGTTGTAAGACAAATAAACCCTTTCCTCCCCCAGGTTGCTTTGGGTCAGAATGTTTATCAGAGCATCAGAAAGCAAACTAGGACAGACATGCATGTGTTCAGACATGCATGCATTCAGACGTGCAGACTGCCAGAGGGACTTCAGCTCTAGAAGTTTCTAGAGGTCCAATTAAGGAGCTGGACCAGGGACAGTGTATTCATCATCTTTTGTCTTGAAGGGAACCCTGACAGCTTAAAGTCACCCATATGCTGATGCCCCCTTCCCCAGCAGCGGGGAGAGGGTCCTACCCTTGAAATCACTTCTGCCAGCCTGGGCTGTGGCAGTAGAAAGCTCCCTGGGAAAGGAACTGGCTCTAAGCTTTTGTGAGTGTTGCACGCTCACTTTCTTGTGGACTGTTGGATTGGGATCCCGAGGGTCTCATTTCCTTGCTGGTTGCTGGCCAGAGGCCACCCCCAGGTCTCTGATGTGTAGGTCAGTTTCCTTGTAAAAGCCCCAAAGTCAGGATGTCCACACAGGCAGAATGACAGCAAGACGGATGTTGCCAAATGCTCCGTGACCCGGTCTCAGGCATTTGGTTCTATTGCTCCTGACACCAGAGAATGGGTCTCTCAGTAAGATCCAACACTCTAGGCTACCAGGTCTCTGGGGTAGGACTGGGCCCTGCCTGTGAGTATGAGGGCTATTGTGACTGAGCCTGGATGGGCACAGCCAGCACACAGCCTGAGGGGCATTTCTGAACCGGGTACTGTGCAGCCACCAGAAGCTTGTGGGAAAGTAGTGGGGGACACATAGGGACTTCACTGTGCCAGGGCAGGTGGGGAACTAGCCTGCCTGGTCCTGAGGTCTCTCTTGTTGTGTCTGTGATCAGGCAGTGACAAGATGTTTCTCAGAGAAATCACCATTTTCCTTCACTGCCTCGTTTCCTCCCTCCTTGCATTTCCGGTCACCACCTGAAAGGGTTTCCTTCCCTTTGTGGTTTCCTCAGTTTATGGTCATTAACTGCTGGACTATGGGTCCCAGGAGCCTGTGAGGGAGCCTGGAGTCTCTTCACTCTTATTGCTTAAGGACAAGAACACCCACTGGGACCACCGGAGGATGGAATAATAGTGGGAGTGAGGAAAGAGCTAGGGGAGGAAGGAAGGAATAGAGGAGGGAGAGGTGAGGCAGGGGGATGGAGAGAGGGAAGGAAAAAGAGGAAGGACATGTGGATGCATTTGGTCAGAGGAAGACCAAGCCCCCTCTCCACACCTTCTCCAGGCATCTGTCATAAATAAGGTCATGGCATCCCAGAGAAGCACCAGGCATTTCCCACCTGTTATCCCACTGAGCTAAAGAACCTTCTTCAGGAGGTGAACTCACTGTGCCATTTTACAGGTATCAAGGGCACCATCTCAAATTTCCCAGCAGTCTCAGCAACCTGGCTTTTGCAGAGACCTCTTATCCAAGGTCTTCTGGAAGAGTCACCAGGATGCCACACAATATAGTGGGGCAGGGACTGGACACGGATGGACCTGGAGAAGTCCCAAGTCCACCTTTGCACTATCTAGGCACCAGGGAGTAACTGGGCCTCTGAGCCTCAGTGCCTGTCTTAGTTGGGTTTCTAGTCTAGTTGCTGTGAAGAGATGCCCTGACCACGGAAACTCTTATAAACGAAACATTCAACTGGGGCTGGCTTGCATTTTCAGAGTTTTAGTCCGTTATCTTCATGGCAGGAAGCATGGCGGCATGCAGGCAGACACAGTACTGGAGAAGAAACCTGGAGTTCTACATCTTGATCCACAGGTAGCAGTGAGAGAATGGATTTGAGCTTCTGAGACCTCACAAGCCTGCCCCCAACAGTGACACGCTTCCTCCAACAAGGCCCTTTCTACTCCAAGAAGGCCACACCTCCTAATAGTGTCCCTCCCTATGGGCCAAGCATTCAAACACATGTGTCTATGGGAGCCCTTCTCTTTCAAACCTCCACAGTGCCCTTTCATGTAAGCTCACCTCACTGGCGACTGTGGGGTGACCAGAGGGAGGAGCGGACACAGCCCCTGTGCTGCTGAGCTCAGCGCAGAGGACAGAGATCTCTGTCGACCATCCCTTTTCTGAAAACAGAAATGTGTCATGTTCTGATACTTTGGATTTAGGAATGGTTTCACGCGCATAGTAGGTGTTCAGCTTATGGGTTAAAGCCCTCCGACCCCACCACCAGTGACCTGGCATTTCCTCTGCACATTTACAGAGACCCCGCCCTGGCAGTATTTTCTCCAGAACCCTGGGACTCCGGAGGAAGGAGCAATTTTGTGGGCTTCTCAATCTCTCTCCACTTTTATCCGCCATCCATTTCATTATTGACTTCAGCAGCTTAATGCACTAGCTTGTCTCTAGGAAAGTTGGTGACAAGGCGACAGGGGACCAAGGTCTTGGTGCCCTCTGCTCCGTCTTTTATCCATCCAATTTCATGCAGCTGGAGCCCTGGCTGCCACTCAGCTGGGGAAACGCTGGAACTGTATTCAGCCACAAGGTACAGGCAGGCGACAGATCTCGTCACCCACCTTCTGCCCATCCCCAGGCTCCCGAGCTCCTAGATGGGAGGCAGAGACTTTCAGGGGTGTCTGTCTCTATCCCTGACTTTTCTCCACTCTCTGGCTTTTCTCTGTTCCCTAGCTTTTCTCCCTCCCTAGTTTTTCTCATTCCCTGGCTTTCTCCACAGTCACTTCTAGGACATCAAGAATGACCATTCAGGAGGAGGACCCAGAGTCTCCTCCACAGGCAATGCCAGAGAATAGTGACCCCAGAACAAGAAGGTGGCAAGGAATCCTGGGACCAAGGAAATTCCTACTTTTAATGTGTGTGTGTGTGTTTATGTGTGTGTGTACATATATGTACACTTATGCATGTGGAGAGCAGAGGTCAGTTGGGGCCGAGGAAATTCCTACTTTTAATCTCTCTGTCTCTCTCTCTCTCTCTCGTGTGTGTGTGTGTGTGTGTGTGTGTGTGTGTGTGTGTATGCGCTCATACATGTGAAGACCAGAGGTCAGCTGGAGTCAAGGAAATTCCTACTCTTAATCTGTGTGTGTACACGTGTGCATGCCTATGTGTGTGCATGTGTGCGTGCATGTGTGTATGTGTGTGTACAGTAGGGCTGTTTGGAGCATGCTCACACATCACTTGCTATATGTTTGAGAGCTACTCCTCTTGCAAACCTGCTCCATCCTTTGTCAGTCCCGCTACTTTATCAGCACTTAGTATCTAGGTGGCTTGAGTTTTAACAAGCAATGTTCCCTGCCTTCTCCTTTCTTCTGTTCATTCTCCATCATTTTTGTTACTCCAGTGAGATCCAGGGCTTTCTTAGTGCTAGTGTCAGGCAGGTCATACAGAGAAAATGCACTACTGTGTGGATCACTTGTTCTAGGTTTTTACCCACTTCTGTAGTCATTGCTCTCTACTGTGTGCTCACAGTCCTGAGGACCATTATCTCTGTGCTTATGCACACACACGCACACACACACACACACAAGTATACAGACACAGACATGTTGATACACACACACATCTACAGACACACACACAGGCCATAGATACATGCACATGCACACAAACACACACATGCACACATATAAGCATGCCTAGTTGTATTCATCCTATTGTATGTCTTTGTGTATCAGGCCTTTCAACCATTTAATAATAGCATCATAGGACATTTTTTCTTCATTAGGAAATATTGGTGGGTCTCATTTGTTTTAGAAATTCTTACGTTTATTCATGCATGTGAGAGTGTGCGGGTGAGAGTGTGAGTGTGAGAGTGTGAGTGTGAGAGTGTGAGTGTGAGAGGGTAAGAGTGTGAGTGTTGAGAGTATGAGTATGAGTACGAGAGTGTGAGTGTGAGATGGTGAGAGTGTGAGTGTGAGAGTGTGAGTATGAGAGCGTGAGTGTATGAGCGTGAGAGTGTGAGTATGAGAGTGTGAGTGTGAGAGCATGAGTGTGTGAGAGTGAGTGCGAGAGTGTGAGAGAGTGTGAGTGCGAGAGTGTGAGAGAGTGTGAGTGTGAGAGTATGAGCATGAGAGGGTGAGAGTGTGAGTGAGTGTGAGTATGAGATTGTGAGATTGAGTGAAAGTGTGAAAGGGTAAGAGTGTGAGAGTGAGAGTGTGAGTGTGAGAGTGTGAGTGTGAGAGTGTGAGGGTGAGAGTGTGAGTGTGAGAGTGTGAAAGGGTGAGACTGTGAGTGTGTGAGTGTGTACCTGCCTAGGCAGAATGTGGGGGTCAGAAGACAGCTTGCAGGAGTTGGTTCTCTCCTTCTACTGGGAGGGCTCCAGGGACGGAGTGCATGTTGTCAGACAAGTGCCTTTACCTGCACATTGAGCACTCTCGCCTGAACCTTGTTTGTTGTAATGAAGCTATAGCCTGCATTGAAAGGCTCAAAGGCTGAGATGTTTGCCCTCTCATCTTTTCTTCTCCTTCCTCCTTTCCTCTCCCTTTCCCTTTCCAATCCCCTCCTTCCTTCCCTCCCTCCTTCCCTCCCTCCCACCACTCCCTATTTCGCTACTGATGGCTCTTCAGACTGTCTCCATTCTGTTCTCTGCACAATCATCCTTCCAGGGTGAAAGCAAGTGCCCTTGACCATGCCTGCTGGGATGCCAGCGCTGGCCAGAGCAGTTCTCTAAGATTCCCACTCAGCAGTGGACCTGCTGGGGTAAGTGGTCGGGCCAGGTTTGAGATCACCAGAGGCTGTGGATGACCTCAACGGGTCCCAGTGAGAGAACAGGAAGGGGTCTGTGCTTTAGTGAACAGTCTACCTGCTGAGGCCAAATTCTTGCAGAGTTCCTCCAGACCCAGCCAGTTTCCGAGGTTCTTGCTTTCAGGACAGAGGTTAAGGCCTCCTGGCTCTGAAGCCCCTTGAGCAGGATGCCTTGCCCGCCTCTGGCTCCCTCCCTGGGTTTCCCTCCTGTTGCTGCTAGGGAAGGCTCCCTAGTGTCTTTGGGATCATGAGGCAGAGGGAGAAATGGAGGCCACTCTGCAGAAAGTCGAGGAGGCAGAGAAGACAGGGAGGCAAGGAGCAGAGAACCAGGCTCAGAGACCATGGACCTGGCACTTCCGGCCTCTTTCCAGTCCCGTGGCCACCCATCTCTCTTCCACAGCCTCAGTTGGCACTTCCGGCCTCTTTCCAGTCCCGTGGCCACCCACCTCTCTTCCACAGCCTCAGTTGGCACTTCCGGCCTCTTTCCAGTCCCGTGGCCACCCACCTCTCTTCCACAGCCTCAGTTGGCACTTCTGGCCTCTTTCCAGTCCCGTGGCCACCCATCTCTCTTCCACAGCCTCAGTTGCTGGGCTGGAATGGGTCCTGTCACTGCAGCCCAAAGTCCCTGATAGACACTAGGACTGAGCCACATGGTCACAAGGACTCCAGTGATGATGAGGTGATATACATTCCCTTGCCGCACAGGCTCTGTGAAGACAACTTTTGTAGCTCTGGGACGTGTCACTGTGCCCTGGCTCCCAGCACAAAGTTCAGTAGCTCTCCCTGTAGCTGCTGTGGGAAAAAGAGCCCAAGACCAGCAGGGGCCAAGCAAGGAGCTTGGAAGACATCCCTGTGGCCCAACCCCAGGACTGCATCCTACAGGCCACTTCCCTCTTCAAGCTATCAGGGGGGGGGAGTCGGTAGGAATTGGGGTATTGGGGTGCACAGTATGGCAGGGTTTGGGGAATGCGTTATGCAAATATGAATCCTTCAGTCAACACCGGCTCATTAAGACCCAACAGATGTAAATCATTCTGACAATCTGTGTTTCTTCTTTTATTTCCTTTTAAAAATATTACATTTGTTTGTTTCTTTATTCATTTAGTGTGTGTGTGTGTGTGCATGCTCAGAATACTTTAGGACATGAGAGAACAATTTGCAGGAGATTGTTTTCTCTTTCCACCGTGTGGGTTCCGGGGATTGAACCCAGGTTGTCAGGCTTAGCAGCAAGTGCCTTTGCCCTCTGAGCCATCTTGGCATCTCCGAGTGGTTCTTCTTTAGGAGGGAAATCCCCAGCAGAGAGGAAAGGGTAGCGCCCACGCACAGAGCAGCACCACCGTTGCCACGCCCATAGCAGACCAACAGTCATTTTCTCCTTAGGAGTTGTAACCACTCTAGTTAGAGGCGCTCCCTGTTTTAGAATTGTCACGGTTTCCTCCTGTAGACGGCCTCTTTATTTCCACACACTGATCGCAAGCCTGGCAAGGGCGTTAAAATCACTCTTTCTGCGGACTCCTGGGCATTTCAAGTTGATGAGCTCTGCTTCTCCTTCCCCAGTCCGCACCTTTCCACCTTTCGTACCTCTCATTTCTTCTTTCGGCTCCAGAGAGGACCTCCCAGGCGGCATCTCCAGGGTGGTGACAGCCGCCATCCTTGCTTCCCTTCCTGATACCAGAGGTGAGGCTTTTAACAGTTTGCCCTTTGCTGTTCTTCGCAGAACACCTCCTTCTCTCCTTCCGAGCTTGCTGGGAGTTCAGCCGTGAGTGGATGGCAGTTTTGGCTAAATGCCTCTTCTGCACCCGTTCAGATGAGCATCTGCTTTTCAAAGACTCCCTAATGTGACAAATTACTTTCCTGAATACATTACTGCGCACGCACCGCACCGTGCGCCACATTCCGGGCAGAAGGAAGCCGCTGTGATCTATTACCCGATTCATTCAGTGCTGGGACTTTCAGTGCTGTTATCATTTTTTACATTAATTGAATAATTAATTTTATGTTAATTAATTGATAAAGTAATTGTAGGGCCGAGATTGAATTCAGGGCCTTGTGCGTGCTAGGCCAATACTCTAGCCCTTGAGCTATGTCCCTGTCCTTCATGTTTACTTTTAAAATTTTTATTCATGGGCCTGGAGCAATGACTCTGGGTTTAAGAGCATTTGCTGCTTCCGCGGAGGACTTGGGTTTGCATTCCAGAACCTGCCTAACGGCTCACAACTGTGCACATGCGCACTCCTGCCGCTCTGGCAATTACAGGACCACCGTCCACCTTGCTGAGGTGTGGATTTTCCTGTTTCCATCATAGCGTTCATGATCCAGCTGGCTCATGAGCTTCTTCTGGGCCATTCCCCCAGTGCACAGCGCCACTTCTGGCTCTTTCAAATGGCTCCTAGGGGACGGACCTTGGCTCCTTAGACTGGTTTAGACTGGTCAGGCTGTCACTTGTTGAACTATCTCTTCCTCTTTGCCCCATCCTGCTAATATTTAAAGGCCATTTTGCATTCACGTTTTTAAGTGAGTCTGCTCTTTAGCTTTCTACTTCTGGTACGACCTTGGGTTCAAGGCTTCGTTAGTCTCACAACCCTGTCATCAGGGTTCCTGAGAAGCTGGACAACTCCTGCCTAAAGTGTTCTTGGTATATTTCTATACCACTTCTCCAGTGCTTTTGAAATTTCTGAGAATCTTAAATTTTCTTTTAGGGTTGGTTTCAATAGTTACATTTTTATCCAGGATGTACTTGGCGAGTCTAAAATCCAGGGCTTAATGGCACAGAGTTCTGCATCCAGTTTCCCCTTTCCCATCTCAAGCTTGGGGGTGACCTCCCTTTTCTGTCGCATGTATCTTGTCTTGTTCCCTCACCCCTCCCTCTTTTATGGTTCCCTCCTCTGTTTCTATCTATTTTTCCAGACAATAAACTTTGGTTTTGTGACATTATATTTTTTTAATTTAACCTCTCTGTGCCTCAGTTTCCCTGAATGATACTGAGGAAGACCATCACTGGGATAAACGGCCTAAAAGATTGAGAATTCAGAAGGTCGGAGGTTGGCCACAGCTGTTCACTAGGGCAGGTGTGGAGAGGAGGAGGTTGGGAGGCTGGCGGGGGACACACAAGGGAATGGGGGACATGATGATGACACCTTGTGCTCTCAGGGTGTGGTGGGCAGAGGGGAAGAGAATTTCCTGTGGACTGTGTGAAGGCAGCAGAGTTCTGTTGATGCTTGTTGAGCAGTTATTACTGGGACTTTCTGAGGGAATGGGTCTCAGCAGCAGGGCAGGGTAAGCAGATAAGGAAGACTTTTGGGAACTGTAGGTGAGGGATGAACGATCAGTCAGAGAGACAGACCTTGTTCTCTGTCAGGGAACTCTCTGGTTCCAATGAACACTTCCACAGCGTCTCAAAAAAAAAAAAAAAACTGACATAGGTCTATCCTTCCACTACTGACAGCCACCACAATTTAAACACATTTTTTTTAAAAAATTAAATATAAACATGAAGCACTGGGGACATCACTCAAGGGCTAGAGTGCTGGCTTAGCATGCACAAAGCCCTGGATTCAGTCTTGGCACCACAATTGCCTTATCAATTAATTAATGTAAAATGAATTATTCAATTAATGTAAAAAATTATAACAGCCCTGTGAGCCCTACCAGTGAACTAGGTGGAGCAGCATAGACAGCATGGGATGCATCTAAAGCTCTGATCTCTACTTCTAGGGTCCCCTTCCTCAGCCAGGATCTCAGCGGGGAAGGAGCAGGAAGTGAATAATTATATATCTATATCTCCACCTTCTAGCCCCTTGTCAGCTAGATCCTCTGACCTTGGTGAGCCCTGAGAGCTGGGATGGATGGGTGGGCGAATGTGCTGGAGAGTGGCAAGCAGAAGCAGGACTAATTGCTGCTGTGGCTCCTGCGGCTGTGGCTGTGGTGGCTGCTGAAGGCAGAATGCTTGTGAAGCTTCTCAGGACGCCGAAACTAACCCGGACCTCAGTAAGGCCTCCAGTGTCACTCGCTGTCAGTTGGCTTTGACAGTCACCGCTTCTGTCGCTCTCAGGGCCAAGCAAGTTATTATTAGTCCCTCGCTAGCTTTGCCAGGTGACATCTCCGATGTGTGGGTCATGATGACAACGGTTGCCTAGGTTACTTTCAGGGAATTGAAGGCTACTTTTGTTGAAACTATTGACTTTTCATTTGTGCCAGTGACCTTTCACCTTAGGAGGCAGAGCATCCCTCTTAGCCACCCACACCACCATTGTCTAAGCACATGTAACAGAATGAGCCATGAAGACTGTGAATAGGCTGGTCTCACCTCTAGTTCCTTTCCCCATGACTTAAACCACTGGCTTCTTTGTCCCCTAAGTGGCCCCAAGCCCTGAGCTTGGAGAGGCCAAGCTAAACCTCGAGTCTTCCTCTCCATGCTTAGCTACCCTGTGAATAAACTCTTTTACAAAGCTCGTTTCAGTGATAGGAAAGGACGTGAGTCTGTGCTCATGGCATCCTTGGGAGCTCAGAGGAGATTCGACTGAAGGCAGTGCCCAGAAGAATTGATGTCCATTTGTGGATTGTACTCACCCAAATGGATGGATGAATTGGTGATAAATTCATTGGATTTTTGTAAGGAAAGATTAGATAAGGGACTCTCATCTTTCCCTCCCCAAGACCTTTGAGTAGCAGGGCCCAAATCTGAGAGCATGGTAATCAGCCCCTGAGGAGGCACCCAGACACCCCAACTGATGACTCCGCTTGGTAGCAGGCTCTGGTAAATGCCAGCAGTGACCATACACAAGAACATGACAATGGTTTCATGTCTGTGATGGTAGGGTTAACCGTCAATTTGATACAGTCTAAAATCACCACTGCAGAGAGTCTTAACGAGGGGGGGTTATCTAGATTATATTGGCCTTTGGGTATATTTGTGGGGAATTATCTTGGTAGCATTTAGGTGGGAAGATCAACCCACTATGGGTGACAATGATGGAGGATGCCCCTCTATATGCTATGAATTTGTTTTATTGCCATTTGTTAATAAAGAAGCTGCTTTAGCCTATGGCAGGGCAGAATATACCTGGTGGAAAGACAACTGAATATAGGGGAAAAAAAAGGCAGAGTCAAGGGAGATGGCAGCAACTGCCAGAGAAGCAAGATGTGAGGTAACACCATGGCCACGTTGCAATACTGGGATGACTAGGAATGGGTTAATTCAAGATGTAAAAGCTAGATAGTAATAAGCCTGAGCCATCAGTCAAACAATTTGTAATTAATATTAAGCCTCAGAGTGGATATTCAGGAACTAGTGGGCTGGAGAGAAACCTCCAGCTACATGACACCATTCCCTAGATGGGGGATCCTGAGCTGTGCACACTCTTACACCCTGCCTCCATTATCTAATTGCTCAGGTCCAGTACATACATGTGTGCATAATAACACCAGAGGCACCAACCCTCCCCACCCCCTGTGGGAAGCAGTGTTTCTATTGGAGCACAGTGAAGGTAGCTGTTTTGCCTCCTATCCTGCCCCTTCAAACCCATAGATTGTTACAACTAAGGTTATTCTTCCTTAGGACTCTCCTCACCTAAATGATTTTTCTTAATTTGGCACACTTCAGTGTGAAGCATGAACTCACAAAAGGTATAAAAAACCAATTTATTAAGAGGGTGCAATGAAAAGACAAACTCACAGATACAGAGTGTGACTGAAGCCACCACTGACACTGTGCCTCTTTGCCACTTGGCCTCCAGCCACCAAAGCGTGAACCAGAGCAGGATTGGGAGCACACTTTATTCTCCAGCTTATCAGTCCTGACATGGCACACAAGGTCACACCCTAAGGCCAGTACCCCAAAGCTACTGGCAGGATGAATTCCCACAGCACTTCCCTCTTATGTCTAAAATAAGAAGGTTCTAAACCTAATACAAAACTATATATACTAAGACCAATTATCAAGTACTATCCCAGGAGAAAGAAAGGGTAATAACATACACAAAAATAGAACTACAACCAACAAGCAAGAAACACATACTAAACGTCCAAGCTGTAGGTAATTGGCAAATAACAGAGATTATTACAATAGCTATCCTATCCTGAGGAGTCTAAGTCTTGCACCTAAAATGTCTTAACTAAGAAACGAGAGGATAGTAGCTGTGACTAGCTAGTCTTCAATCCCATTAAAGACCTGAGAAAGAAAATAATATTATATGAATATGCAGGAAGTGCAAACAAGTGATGTCCCAAAGGTGCAAGAAATGACAGAAACAGTTGGCTACCTGGACAGTCACCCAAAGTCTCTCTGCAATGTTGGGACAACCAACTTTGGCTATAGGCCTAGAATATCTGACAAACCATTTTCAGAAGCAGGAAAATTCAAAGGACTGTCTTACCCTCTCTTTGCAAGGCTTAGCATCTACTTTTTCTTGTATCCTGCTGTCCATTTGGACAGTGTGCTTACTGTGAGCAATCAAGGCAAGGATAATTTTTTGCCTGATAGACCAGTTCTGCCAAGAAGGAAACAAGACCCATATGGAGTATCTCTGGTGCCTAACATTCTGTCATGAATAGCTTGGTGCTGCCAGGAGCAGTTGTGTCTCACATCAACAGAGTTCTAAATTATTAAAACATTTAAATGCCATATTTTATAGGTCCTTAAAGTGTTTGAAGATTACCCATCTATGTGGAGCACATCTCTGTGCATCTAGAGAATGTAACTAACATAGCTATGTAAATATGACAAACATGGGTAACTATTAACCTGCAGTTCTTAATAACCTATATAGCTTAAAGACTGAAGCTTCACATTATAAAAATAGACAACCTTCAAATAGATGTGCAGCATGAGGACAATGACCTTGAAATTGTAAAATATATAAAAAGATCTTGATCAAAGGTAGATGGGTATAGTGCAATATGACAAACATATCCTTAAATTGTATCAATATACAAACTATCTTAAGTAGATACATACATACAATATGACAAAAATAATTTTACAATTATGTACAAAAACATTGTAAACAGAAATAGGAACATGTACAATATGACAAATATAATATTGAATTTGTATCAATATACAAACTATCTTAGACAGGAATGCAAAAAATTTACATATGTATCAATAGGAAAGAATCTATATTAATGCAAATTTTCTGTAATTAATAGTTGCTAAAATATTTTATAAGTAGATACACTAATATACCTTATTATCTTATCTTATCTATTCCCCTTTTTTCTACTCAGTTGGTTGAGCATGAGACTCTTAATCTCAGGGTTATGGCTTTGTGTCCTACATTGGGTGCCAGTTAAGCATGAACTCACTAAAGGTATAAAAAACCAATTTATTAAGAGGGTCCAATGAAAAGCCAAACTCACAGATATAGAGTGTGGCTAAAGCAGCCACTGATCCTGCATTGCTTGTCTGCCACTTAGTCTTTGACCACCCAAGCATGAGCCAGAGTAAGAGAGAGAACACATTTTTATAGTAGGCTCAGGAATCTCTTTGTGAAAAAGAAAAGAAAAGGGGGAATGGATGGGATAGGATAATAGGTAGATTAGTGTGTCTACTTGTGAACTATTATTTATAGGCAATTTACATTGGTATAGATTCTTGTATATTGATACATATGTAAAATTATCTTTCTATTCCTGTCTAAGATAATTTCTATATTGATACAAATTCAAATTATATTTGTGATATTGAGTATGTTCCTATTTCTGTTTACAATATTTGTACACAAATGCAAAATTACATTGTCATAGTGTGTGTATGTATATTTCTACCTCAACTTAAGATATTTTGTATATTGATACACTTTTAGAATATTTTTATCATATTGCACTATACATTTCTACATTTGAGCAAGATATTTATATATATTGTTACAATTCAAGGTCATTTCCCCTATTGCTGCACATCTGTTTAAAGATTGTTTATTTTTTATATGTTAAACTTTAGTCTTTAAGCTATATAGGTATTAAGAATTACAGGTCAATAGTCACCCATGTGTGTCATACTTTTAGTTATGCTAGTCAGGTTCTCTAGATGCACAGAGATGTACTCTGCATAGATAGGTAATCTTCAAACACTTCAAAGAACTGTAGAACATGGCATTTAAATAACTCAGGATTCTGGGATGTGAGACACAATTGCTTCTGGCAGTACCGATCTATTCCCAAGAGAATGTTGGGCACTGAAGATACTCCACTTGGAGCTTGTTTTTTCTTGGCAAAACTGGCCTTTGGACAAAAATTGCCCTTGCCTCGAATACTGAAAATATGAACACTGTCTAAACTAGACAAGTAGGACACAAGCAGAAGTGACTGCCGAACCTTGTCAAGACAGGGTAGAACAGTCTTTCTAGTTGTCCTGCCTCTGAAAATGGTCTATCAGATAGATGCTCTAGGTCTTAGCCAAAATTGGTTGCCCTAACATTGTGAATGAGATTTTAGATGATTGTTCAGGTAGCCAGCTGTCTCTATCATTTCTTGCATCTTTTGGAAGTTGCTTGCTTGCACTTCCTGCTTATTCAGGTAATATTAATTTCCTTCTCTGGTCTTAGATGGGACTGAAGACTAGATAGTTATAATTGTAGTTTTCCTTAGTTATAATAAAAGACAAATTAGATATGAAACTTTAGACTCACAAAGATTGGATAAATGATAGAATATATTTTTTAATTTTGTCAGATACAAATAGACTAAATATTGTAACTATGATTCTTGCTTGATACCTGTTTTGGTGGATGTAATATTCTTATGTTCAAGTTAAAACCTTCCTTTTTAGTTAGGAAGAAAAGGGGAGATGATGTAGGATGTCCTTCTGTATGCTGTGAATTTGTGTTGCTTTTATTGGTTGATGAATAAAGCTGTTTTGGCCAATGACTTAGCAGAGTAAAGTCAGGTGGGACATCTAAACAGAGGGAGAGGGAGAGAATAGGTGGAGTCACGGAGACACCATGTGGCCACCAAAGGAGAAAGAGGTGCAAACATGACTGGCAAGCCATGAGCCTCAGGGTAAAGAATAAACTATTAGAAATGGGTTCATTTATAGTGAGAGCCAGCCAGTAGGAGGCCAAAACCATTGACCATTGACCAAACAATTATATTTAATATATTAGCTTCTGAGTGATTATTTCATAAACGGTTGTGGGGACCCTGTGGGCAAAAGATTAACAGGTTCAGTGTGACCAGATGAAACAGAGAAAAACTTCCAGTTACATGCTTTCTTCTCCAGTTTACCAAGAAGAAAAACATTGCATACAAGTCAATAGCCTAAGGTCATTTCCCCAAAGCTATTGGCAGAATGAATTCCCACAACCTTAGCATTTTCTGTTTGTCCTGTAAGGTCCATGGGAAGTGTCCTGTAGCAACTACTGCAGGAATTTAGAAATAATTTTTTAAGTTAACATATAAACTAATAGGTTTCACCTTGGTCTTATACTTGGCTCCTTCCCGTTTGTTCCCTCTCCAACTGTTACCTCTGTGACCCCTGCCTCGTGGGTTTTCTTCCTCCCCATAAGTCCCCTGTTCTGCTTTTGTGTCACATCTCCTCCATTAGCCTCTCTTTTCCCATCCCTCTAAGATCGCTCCCTTCCATCTCAGAAACCCCTTTCTAACTGCATGCCCTATACAGGTATGTGCATAAGCACATGTCTACATACATTTGATTTTTTTTTGAGAAAGGATCTCAGTATGTAGCTCTAGCTGACCTGGAACTCAATATGCAGACCAGGCCAGACTTAAATGTGTGGCAATCCTCCTACCTCTACTTCTTGAGTATAAGGATTATAGGTGTGTGTCACCATTCATATATGTTCTTTTCCTTAAATTTAGGATCCAGGTCTGAGTTAAAACTTATTTGTCTAAGTCTGGCTTATTTGGCTTAATGTAATGATCTCTAGCTCCAACCATTTTCCTGCAAATATCATTCTTCCACTTTTTCCTATTGCTGAATAAAACTCCATCAAGACATGACTCTTTTAGGAGATTTTTGGCGCTAAGAATCCTGTTTGTCATCTGTTCCTCCTTTGGGCAGACAATAATGAACTTTCAGCAGTTCCAATAGCTTGTCTTTCACAGAGTGCTGTGTTTGTAATCACACCTCACTCAGTCTTCCCAGGTTGGTGTCTTTGGCTTACAGTACGTGCTGCCGACGTAGCCACATTCTGTCACGGCTTGATACAGTATTTCTTTTCATCACTGTGCAATATTTCATTGCACGCATATGCTGCACTTTGCTCATTCATTTGCTTAATGTAGGGACAGATGAGTTGCTTCCGGCCTTAGGAGATTATAAGCGGCTGCTCGCACGTAGATCATGTAGACAGAAGTTTTACAGTCGTTTCGGGGACTACCTAGAGCTGTGGCTGACAGCTCATGCTAAAGTCCTGAAACTGCCAGTTCACAGTCCCACCACTGTGAGCGGCAGCTCTTATGCTCTATACTCTGCAGCAATGGTGCGATCAGCTTCTTTTTTAAAACATAACATAAATCTTTTTATGTTAAAAATATGTGTGAGGGATTACTACACAACAGAAAAAAATAACGACACCTTGAATTTTGCAGGCAAATGGATGGAGCTAGAAAACATCATTTTGAGTGAGGTAACCCAGACCCAGAACGACAATTATCATATGTACTCATTCATAAGTGGTTTTAAAACATAAAGCAAAGAAAACCAGCCTACAAATCACAATCCCAGAGAACTTAGACAACAATGAGGACTCTAAGAGACACATACATGGATCTAATCTACATGGGAAGTAGAAAAAGACAAGATCTTCTGAGTAAATTGGGAGCATGGGGACCTTGGGAGAGGGTTGAAAGGGAGGAGATGGACAGGGAGGGGAGCAGAGAAAAATGTAGTGATGTGGGAGTTCCCTCTGTGTGCTATGATTCCCATTAATGAATAAAGAAACTGCCTTGGCCTGTTGAAAGGGCAGAACTTAGGTAGATGGGGAGGACTGAACTGAATGCTGGGAGAAAGAAGGGCAGAGTCAGAGAGACGCCATGGAGCCACCAGGGTCAGACATGCCAAATCTTTGCTGGTAAGCCACTGCCACGTAGTGATATACAGATTAATAGAAATGGGTTAAATTAATATAAGAGTTAGTCAATAAGAAACTAGAGTTAATGGACCAAGCAGTGATTTAAATAATACAGTTTATGTGTGATTATTTCGGTTCTGGGAGGCCAGGACAAACAAGTGGCTCCCTCCTCCTACAATGTAGAGCTCAATAAAAATCAATTAAAATAAAAAAGAAAAGAAAAGGAAGGCTATATGGGTTTGTGCATATGGGTGCATTGCCCACAGTGGCCAGAAGAGGGCACCAGGATCCTCTTGAGCTGGGGTTACAGATGGTTATGAGCTACTCAGCACAGGGGCTGGGAACCAAACCCAGGTCCTTTGGGAGAGCAGCAAGAGCTCTCTGGGGCAGCTCTGTCACCCGCTTATTTACTTCATCTCTTGTCAGACTACAATGGGGTCCTCTTGCTTCTGGTTTTGACCCCCATGGAAAGATACAGAACACCTATCAAGAGAGTTTATTCACTCTCCCTTTATCTTCTCTGGTGAGGTATGTAGATCTTTTGTTCATTTTTCTTCATTGGAAATCTTTCTTACTGTTTGATTTTAAGAGTTACTTGTGTAGGGTAAAAGGTCTGAGCCCACTTCTGGGTTTGAAAACTCACCAAAACCCACCAATCCCTGAGCTCAAAAATCCACCAATCTCCACCCTGGAAAACTCTGCCCCCAAGAAGCCCTGTATAAAGTCTACCTCCTGCTCAGTTCTCTGTGGCTTCTTGCCCAAGCAGAGGCATCTACCCCTCCTGGTTCTCTCCCAATGTCTAACTCTCTTGAGTGAGCTTTCTTGTGTGGTGTGACTTTGTGGCATTCCTCGGCTCCTGACCGCCAGGATTCATTTCCTCTCAGAGCTGAAGCATTTCCACTGGGGAAACCTCCCCCTCAGAGCTGCAACACTCACAACTGTGCATCTTGGATAACAGCCACTGTCCTTTATCAGGTGTGCTTGCTAAATATTTTCTTCCTGGTCTATTGGCTCATCTGCTGATTCTCTTAACCACTTTTCATAGAGCAGAAAAATGTAATTTTAGTAAAGCCCAACATAAATTGATTTTCCTTTCATGAATCAGGCTTTTAATCTTGTACCTAAAACTCACTACCAGGAACTGGGGAGATGGCTCAGATAGTAAAGTGCTTGTCACAAATGCTTGAGGACATGTGTTTATGTCTTCAAAACCCACAGGAAAAGCTTGATGTAGTGGGACATATCTGTGACCCCAGTGCTAGGGGTGGACAGGACCTGATGGCCAACCAATCTTTCTGAAATGATAAGACCCTGCCTCAAAAAATGATACCTGATGTCAACCTCTGGTCTCCACCTGCACACCTACATATATGTACACATATCATCAGCACACAGACAGACAGACACACACACATGCATGCACACACACATCATAAATATACACAAGCATGCGTGCACAAGCAGTAACTCATCGCCAGAGGCAAAGTCACCTATGTTTCCTACTGAAACTAGTGTGTTTCTTGTTGTGTTTTTGAGGCTGTTGTGAGATGTGTCCAGGTTCATTTTAAAGATGTGGTTGTTCAATCGCCTCAGCGCCATTTCTCACACAGACCGTCTTTTGTCAGTTGAAGCATATTGGTTCTCTGCTGAGTGTGAGACCCCATAATAGGAAAAACAAACCTTGCAGGTTAGGGTTCTGTTCGCAGTTAAGAATAAGCTCCTGTTTGTCCCTGGTTACATTCTTGTAAGTTAAGCTTTCTATTTGTAATTAAGTTCCTGATTCTTAGATCTGATGTAAACTGCAAAACATGTTTTTCAACCTATACTAAACTTGCAACCCTGTTCACATGTTCTTTCTGTTTCATTGTATTTTTCTAACAACATAAAACAGTCAACTCTCTAGCCCGGGATCACCTTCTCTCTCTCCTATAAAAAGGACCTCAAGGGGCCAGCAGTGGCTGCCCTCTCAAGTCTCGATTTAGGGTAAGACAGCCAGCTGACCAATCCTGCATGCACCCCAAAACACAGCTTGCTTTAATTGGACAGCTGTGGATTTGGTCTTTTCTCCCCTTGAGTCTACTGAGAACCCTGGGTGATCCCTGGCTCTTCACTTCTGTTTTCTCCTTTGGCTCTTCAAGATGTGAGGAAGTAGGTTAGGTATTCTGGGACGCCCGCCGGTTCTTATAGATGGAGGCCTGTTTTATCACACATAGCTGCATCTTTTGCATTCAGGTGGGAAAGCATCATGGGAGTCATCTTTGAGTTCATCTGCTCCTTTCTGGGGCTATGAACAGCGCCCGTTTCTTTTACCACACCTTTTCACCACCAGTCTTTCCTTAGAATCCTGAATGTCCATTTCCTGGATCGACAGCCGTTTGCTCTCACCTGGCCTTTCCCTGGACCTCCCAACATAGCCATCGTAGTTGTTTGGGATTCCCCGCAGATGGTTCTCAGATCTATGTTGTCTCTGAGCCTGGTTCTTAAGTTTCTTTTGTTTCTTCTTATCCACATTTTTTCTTCTCTCTTATCATCTCCTGTGATTTTTTTTTTTGTTGAAAGCCAGACATGTGGTAGCTTGTTATAGGAACCAAGTTGAAAAAAGCCTTCGGCGTGAAGATTTGTTTTAATCAGGCTGGATTTAATGTTTTGCACACTCGGGGTCAAACGTAGTTGTAGTTTCTGGAGCCTGGATTCCTCAGTCCTTGTTTTGCCTCTAGGATTCTTAAAAGAACTACCTGGTTTTGTTTCTGAGACAGGGTTTTGCTGTGTAGCCTCAGCCGACTCAGGCAAATTATGTTTTCTCAGCCAACTCAGGCACACTATGTAGCCCAGGCTAGCTGTAAACTTACAACAATCCTCCTTCATTAGATTACAGAGTGCTAGCTATATAGTCTGGTGTCAACAGGGGGTCCTCAGACAGCCCTCATCCTGCAACCCCTAGCTGCCCCCACCCACTACCCCCACCGTCCACACCACAGCTCTGTGGAGAACACAGCGAGATGTGGGAAGATGAGCCTCAGGGAGGAATCTCATTCAGAGTTTCTGGGGGACTGTGGGCTGCAGGTAGGGGAACTCCTCACTCCTAGGTGTGATAAGGTTCTCTTCTCAAAGAGTAGGCTTCCCCAGGAAGAGGGGTCTACACTACCAGGGAGATGTGGGAGCTGGACAGATAACTGAGTTTGGAACCCCAGGATCCACACAAAATGCTTGCAGAAGTGTGGGTCTCTGGCCGGTGGATCCCAAGTGCTTGTGGCAGGTGGATCCCTAGTGCTCGTTGGCCAGCCAGTGGCCCGAGGTCCAGGTTCAGTGAGAGATCCTGCCTCAGAAAACAAGGTGGAGAGTGACTAGGGAAAGAAATCCTTGGTGGGTTACAGGTTTGATAGACTAAGGGTATGAGAATTCACCATTCCATGTCCCCAGGAGGGTCATGATTTTTATTTCAAGGGGATACCACAGCAAGGTTTATGAACTCATTCTATCCACTGTGAGTGAAACCTGAGTTCTAGCTCTGCTGACCTCAGAAGTTCCTACTGGGACTCAGGTGACAGCGGCATTTTGAATACTCAGGAATGATGTCATTTATGCTCTTGTCTTTGGGCACACTGCATTCTCTCTAAGCATCAAGTGAACAAAGTGAGCCATGTCTACAATCCTGGCATTTGGAGGCAGGAAGGTCAGAAGTTCAAGATCATTTTTCCTGTATGAACAGTGTGAGGCCAGCCTTGGCTACACAAGATCCCATACAAACACATGAAGAGATGGTGTTCAGATCAGGCTGCAACTCCTCCTTCCTCTTCAAACTCCATATCCTCACTGAACCTCAGCCTGCTCCGTCATCAGCGTCCACGGCCTTGATCTTGTACTTAACTATGTACTCTGAACCGCCATAATCTACTTCTACAGAGAGCTCACTCTCAGTCCAACCATGGTCTTGCTGTATGTTTTTGGGCAGCTCCCCACTCCTCTCTCTCTCTCTCTCTCTCTCTCTCTCTCTCTCTCTCTCTCTCTCTCTCTCTCTCTCTCTCTCTCTGCTTCAGTTTCCCTGTGAATTCACCGAGGATTGATGCTCACCAGCCTTTTGAGTAACTCTCTCCCTCGCTCTGTACCTTGGATTCTTGGACTCTCAAGTGCCCATGTCAGCTGGTGTATGTGACTCTGAAGTCCACTCACTGCCAGGGAGGCCACCACAGTGCAGTGCCTTCGAAGATCCCAGCACATCCCATCTGCGCAGTTCCTGGTTAACTGCTGACTCCTGATTCCTGATTCCTGCTGGGAGTGTGACCAGTGTCACTGTCCCTTTCCCTAGCTCCACACACAGGGACAATAGCCAGGAGCCCCATATTCCTTATATTCTCTCTCCTCCTTCAGGAGACAAAGCAGAAAGGACGTGATAGTACTAGGTCTGGATACTGGCCCTGCAGCACCCTGTTTCTCTCCTCCGTGCCTCAGTGTCCCCTTCTGTAAAGGGTGAGTGGGATTGCAGAGCTCTGATCTGACTGTGGAATTTCCTCTCATTGGACTTCACAGGCCCTGTGCACTCCCTGGACAGACACCACAAGAATCCTATCGGGAATACTGAGGCACATGTGGAAAACACCCTATCTGGAGTCATCCAGAATGAAGTGGAAGTGGGATTTGACCCCAAGGATCTTGGTTCCCAAGCACCCAGTCAGGGATCCCCTAAGAGAAATGACTTTACAAACTGAAGAGAGCTGTAAAAGAGCCAGGCATGGCAGGTGATGGTGCCAGAGGAGCAGCAGGTAGCAACTGAAGTTCAAGGTGTCAGCCCACTGGGAGGGAACCCTCTGATGGATCAATCTCAGACAGGAAAGGTCCTGAGACCACAGACCTCAGAATGTCTGTTGCTTCTGCTTTGTCCCAAGACCATAGACCTCAGAATGTCTTTTGCTTCCTCTGTGCCTTTATATGTTTGCTGCTACCATCTTTCTCCGCTATCTGGCACAGCGTGAACGGGTATGGGGAGATCCCCACTGCCTGTAATGTAGGGTCTTTATCTCATGGAAATATCCTGTTTTTCTGGACATTTTTACCTGTGGATTATTATGAAGATGATTCCTCCCTAAGCTGTACTGTCTAATTGATAATAATAATGTTAGTTTAAATAGAGTTCTGGTGATTAAAAAATAAAACAAGGAAGTGTCACACAGCTAGAACACACGAGTTTCTATTGAGGAGCCCCATAGACTGTGACTTAGGTTAATGATTAAGAAAAACAATTGAGTCCCAGTAGCCCAGCTAGTTTAAATTCTAATCTTAATGTTGGGAGATGCGTTCACAGGTTTTGGAGTTCATAATAGCCGAAACAAAGCTTTGAAAATAACGAAGTTAGACTAAAATGTTTGTGTTAAATAGCTTTGAGGTGAAAAACCCAAGAAGACAATATAAAGTTTTAGAAGGGCACATAATTGAGTGCGGAACTTGTTAAGGTCAGGGAACGATAACAAAGCAGCCCAATTATCTTTAGCTGCTGTGTCTTTCTTGCTAGGACTGGTTGATAACCAAAGGTGATGATTAATTCCTTGTGCCCATTTTTGCCTTCAATCTCCTGATACAAGGAACTATTGATGAGTGGGTATGTGCCCTAACTTTTTAAAATAGAGCTGGCTGATTCTTTTTCATATATAAAAGTTTAGGTTTGTGATTCTTTAAGATTCCCTTTTAAGGTCAGTAATAAAGTAATTGTTCCTTTCTTTGTAACTGCAAAATGCAACTTGCCAGCAAAAGATATGACTGAGAAGAATAGCTTGCTTGCCCACATGGTTAATCTATAACAAGTTGCTTGGGTATGAATGTATGTGGGTTCCTGAGATAATTTGTTTTTCACCTGTAATATGTAAAATGTTTAATCATGTAAGGGATATGAAAAACATGCTGTTTTTTGTATACATTGTAATCATTCACTTGAAAAACAGAATGTAGCCACATTGTAATTCTTATATTGCCTGAAACATTTTGCTGGGATACATAAGCTGTAATGGAAAGAACAAAGATGGAATTACAATGGGCTAGCAGGGACACATCAGGAACGAGAGAAGGAAACCACCAGGAAAAACAAGAACAGAGACTACAAAGGAAGAGTGAAGGAAAGGTCTGAAGGAAGCCATCAAGGGAGTGTGAGCACTTTATTCCTTACCCCACCCAGATAGAAAAGTCTTAGTCCGCCCTGCACCAAGGACACCAGGGGTTCCTTTTTGAGCCCTGTGCTGCAGGAGGCTGCCTCAAGGCAGTGAAAAGACATGGCCACCTGCTGTGGGGAGAGAATGGGAACTGAGGACTCTGCTCTGTAACTGCCACAAACACGCTCTGCTGCGGTCACCTCAGTTTGGGGAAGAGGCCTTGGAGGGACATAGCTTCATGAGATGCGGTCCAGCCCAGGGCCCATATGGGGTGGCAGGGGGCTGTCCCAGACTCAGTCCCATAAACAGAAAATATGCAGCCCAGGCAACTTGTCCGTGATGTTAACTGACTCCTGCCTTTCTTCCTAAGAATTTGTACATTTTCTCATAGTTCAGTATCACCATGTTATCAATTCGATGTCTTTGGCCCTATAATCAGGAGTGAGCTGTGGCCTCATCTCAGCAGCTCACGAGGGTCTATTGACTCATCTGCTCTCATTATTTAGCTAGTAATTCTTCCCATGGGCTTCCATTGATTTCTAGATAGAAATATATTTCGCCATGTAACGAGATCCTGCCTCAGGTGAATGAGAGTCATGTTAGCACGGCTCTCTCTCTGGACCACTTAATTATAAAGACAGCATCACTTCAATACAAGGAACACTTGTGTGCCAGGATGTTTGCTTTGTTCCTTCAGGTTGGGTGTTTGGCCTTTCAGCAAGCCCCTGCCCCTCTGTGCGTGTGCTTTAGTAGGTGTGTACTCATGTATTTGTGTGTAGGTCAGAGGTCAGCCTCAGATGTCATTCCTCAGTATCTTTTTGGTTTTCTTTTTTCTTTCCTTCTTTAGTTCTCTCACTAAGCTTGGAACTCACCAGGTAAGCCGAGCTGGTTGGTCAGCAAGCCCCAGGGATCATCCTGCCTCCACCTCTTCAGCACTAGGGTTATGGGCACAGGCTACCACACCCAGCTTTCTTTGTGGGGTTTTGGGATCCAAACCCAGGTTCACACACTCCTTTGGTGAGCACTTTGCTGATGGAGTTGACTCCTCAGCCTGCCTTTTTTCTCAGCCACAGCCTGATGTACAATTTGTTGGTCAGTCTCTGAGGGCAGGCCTGCAGACAGAGGTGCTGTGTTTACCTGGCTGGGAGTGGCTGGGCGGTTTTCTCTTTGTGATGGCTATAGTACCTAGGCTGAAACACTCCCAGTGTCCCTGCTTCTTGTCTCCTATCTTGTTTTGGGGTTTGTGTAGAGTTTCCTTGAATAGACTCTGAAGCTTGTCATCCTCCCATCTATAACCTCCCCTTTCTTTTTCTTCAGTTAACCAGATCATGGTTTTTGTTTGTTTGTTTGTTTGTTTTTTGCCTGCTTTATTGTAGAAACCTATTTGAGTATCTCCTCCACTAGATAATTATACTATTTCTCTGGCTGCTCTAAAGTTTACCTTCCATAGTTTTATTTTAAAAAATTTGATTATCATGTTTCGGCCTACTACTTTCGAGTGTTTGTCTTCGGTCACGCCACTCAGCTTGGGTGTGTAGGCCTGTGTCTTTCACCAAATCTGGAAGTTCTCTTTGGTTGTTCCTCTGAAAACTCTCATCCTCCTCTCCCACTGGATGTCCGACGGGAGGACTGTGAGCATTTCACTCTGCTGTGGGAGCCGTAAGGGAGCCAGTTGATCTCTTCCCCTTTGCTGAGGCAGATGACGTCCATCGTTCTGTCTCTGAGTTCACCAATCCCGTCCCACTGTCTCTCTACTGCTGCATCTGTCTGGAACACCATTTCCAGGCTTGTGGCTCTGAGCCCTGTGATGTCAACTTTCTACAAACTTCCGTCTATGTGCCTGGATTTCTGCTTTGTTTGGAGATGATTTGGAATTACTCAGACTGGTGACTGTTTTTTTTTTTTTTTTTTTATCCCTGTCAAATAATTCCATGATCCGACTCATCCTGAAGTTTGGCATCACTGTGTTTGCTCATTCCTGTTTTAGCAGAGGAGGGTGTCCAGGCTGGACAGTGGCGTCTACACTGGCAGAGGATTCAGCAGCTTTGGGATAGGGAGGATGCCTGCTTTGGTACAGTAGCAAAAGGCTCATGACACTTTGCTCATTAGTAGACACTTCCATGTTGTGAAGGAGAACCTGGGTGTGAACCCTGACACCAGCCCTTATTCACTCACTGTGTGGGACATGGAGCGAGCTACTGAAATTCTGTAAGCCCTCCCGTTCTGTACAAGGAGGCAGTGGTGACACAGACCCAAGACAAACCAGTTAGCAGCAGCACAGGAGGCAGTGGGTGCTCAGTGGGCTCTGGTGACCATAGACTTCCATGGCACAGCTCTGTGCACTTGCTTATGGTTCTTTCTTGGCACCTCCAGCACCCAGGATGTAGTCTGACAATTGGTGGGTGCTCTGTCTAACAGGTGGAGTCCCCGGCCCTTCTGGCTAGGACTATGTCTGGTTCGTGGATGGGCCTCCAACTCTTGCCTGGAGCTGCACCTCTTCTTTTTTCTTTTTCTTTTTTGTTTTTGTTTTTTTGAAACAGGGTTTTTCTGTGTTGCTTTGGAGCCTGTCCTGGAACTGACTCTTGTAGACCAGGCTGGTCTTGAACTCACACAGATCCGCCTGCCTCTGCCTCCTGACTGCTGGGATTAAAGGCGTGTACCACCATCGCATGGCTCTGCACCTATTCTTGACAACTGAGGAAGCTTTTCTACTGCACCGGGGCTTGGCAGATGTGTGCTGCACCTGCGCAGTCAGAGAGGCCCTGGGTTCTCTGTCTTGGTCTTGCACGCCTGCATCTGGGCCCGGAGCTACTGGGCCCAGAGCCTTCTCCATGGTCTCTGGCCTTCAGGGTGGGTAGAGTCCCTGGACAGGAAGCTGGTGGGTCCCTCCACCAAGAACCTGAGGATCTCAGCAACCATTTTCCTTAAAAACACATAGCTGCTACCCTGAGAAACCCGTAATCTACCCCATCCCAGCCAATGGTCTTCAGGCCTTCTCTGGGCAGAGAACTCCGGGGTTGGGATCCTGGGGACCAGAATGGAAGGTCAAAAGCAAAGATCCATCCCTGTGCACCTGTCCTCAGCATGGTCATCTGGGTACTTGTGGCTCAGACTTGCCCACTGGTCCTGTTGGGACGCTGTAGTCTATTCTTCGAGCAGGGCTGACTCCACCACACTGTGTCCCACTGCTCTCCTTCCACAGGATTTCCAGGGAGCCTGCAACATGATAGGCTCCCTGTCAGGTCCACAGCTGTGACTAAAACTGACCTCGGTTAGTAGCCCAGAAATCATGGCCACACATGGGTGGTCACCAGGCACCTCAGCAATACCCTGGAGTCAGTGTGCCAAGGTCAAGGTGCCCGGTGATCTGGGAGACTGTGTCACGGTCTACCCTGTCAGAAGGCTGGGAGAGCTTCTGAGAGGAGGGGACATCACGTTGGGATGGGGACATCGCACTGAGATCTGAGAAACGAGGGAGCTCTGGGGAAAGAAGGTAAAGCTGCCTCCTCTAGGCCCCAAGGACAGTGTGTGCCACGACCCTGTGGCAGCTGAAAGGGTGTAGGGTTCAGAGCCTGACTGGTGGGCCCTGCAGGCGGAGGCTCCGTGGAAACAGGTGGATCTGGAGAGAGAGGGAAGGGACTGTGTCGAGTGACAGGAGAAGAATGATTTTGTTTATTTGTTGCTGTTGATTCTTGAGAGAGGGCCTCCTATGTAGCCCTGACTGTTCTGGAACTCACTGGGTAGACCAGGCTGGCCCCAAACTCACAGAGATCTACGTGCCTCTGCCTCCTAAGTGCTGGGATTAAAGGCGTGCCCTACCACACCCAGTTGGAGAAGTTTGATTTTAGTCTTTGACCCCCTGGGGTGTTTTGAGGCATCTTACCAAGGGAGGTGCATGCAGACTTTGCTGGTGCCCTGTTCTCAGCCTCGTCTGGATGTGGCTGTGGGCAGGCGGAACTGTTGCAGAAGCACAGAGAGGGAAGCGATGGGCGAGAGAGGCTCTAGAGAGGCTCTGGAGCTGCGCGCATAGTCCATAGCAATCCGGGAGGACAGCCTTGAGGCAGCCTTTTCCTGAGGTCTGGGAGGGATGGACCTGGCTTCCTGGTAGGGAGAACGGAACAGTGAGTGGGACCTCGGGAGCCATGTTTCTGGGATGCAAAGGGCAATGGATCTGGGCACCTTCGGCCCACCCCTTCCCTCCCTTTCCTAGGTGGGTGAAGCTTTTCTCTCCAGCCTGGTCTCTCTTCCATTCACCTGTCCTGGTTATGCCTGTCCTGGTTAATTTTGTGTCAACTAGGGACTCTCAACAGAGGATATGCCTCTAAATATTTGCCTGTAGGTAAGTCTGTAGTGCATTTTCTTGATTAAAGATTGGTGTAGGTTGGTCCAGGATACTGTGGGTGGTGCCACCCCTGGGCACATGGTTCTGGGCTGTGTAAGAAAGCAGGCTGAGTGAGCCAGGAGGAGGGAGCCAGGAAGCAGCGTTCCATCATGGCCCCTGTTTCAGTTCTTCAGTTCCTGCCTCCAGCTTCCTGCCCTGCCTTTTCTTCACAATGGACCCCCCCCCAAATTGCTTTTAGTCATGTTCTTTATCCCAGCAACAGTAACTAAGATACTCCCCAAACCCTGCCCCGTGGTTCCTTGTATGGCCTTGAAGGTTCCTTGGCCTTCCCTGTCTAAGGAACAAGGGAGAGAAGAAGCCCAGAGAGGGAGACTGAATTCTCAAGGTCACACAGCAACCACAGGCAGAACTACAGAGGGCTGAGGGGCAGGGCCTTGCAGCCATCCTGGGCCACCCATGACACACTGGACAGTGCTCGAGCCATTCTCCTGAGACCTGCAGACCCAGGCAAACAATTCCCTCACACACACCATCAACAGCTAAGGAGCCCTTGTGTTCGTAGTGACTTTTAAAAAGCAGGTTCAAAGAGAAGTTGATAAATGTAGCCTCTCCTTTCTCAGGGGATTATAGATTTCCTTTCTCCCTCTTTCTTTTATCCTTTCATTTTTCATGGGTCTCTGACACTCAGCTTTCCCAGCAGCCACATTCCCTGAGGGCTCCATCCCTGCTGCAGACCAGGCCTGTGAGGCTGCAGTGGACGCTCAGCCCCTCGGCTGGCTGCCCCCTGCTCCAGCCCCACACTAAGCGTCGCTGTTCCGGGGACTGGAGAATACTCAGGAGGAATCAGCCTTAAGTTTCTCAGCAGACCTGTTTACAAAGTTAACCAACAGCAACTTCCTGTAATGAGTCTCTGCTTGACCTAGCATGCCACATCACCCTGTATTTGATGCAGTGGTCCCCTGGCCCGTGAGGACACACCCGAGGCCTTGACCCTGCAGCCAACAAATCTCTTATCTACAGTTTCCCCGTGTGCATTCAGGTCTACAATCAAGTCGAATTTGTCAATTAAGCCGGGAATTGAACTCTAATGATGGTGCATAGTACCAGTGAGGTCAATGCTCTCGCTCCCCAAAGGTCTTGTTGGTTCTACAACTTCCTAAACTGTACCATTGGCTGGGGACGAGGTGTCCAAACACATGCGCCTTTGGGAGACATTTTGTTTTCCACCCACAAAACCTGTTCTTCTAAGCCAGGATCAGATACCCAATCTCATCTTCTAGAAAGGTCTCTGGAGACAGGGAGGGGGCACATCTCAGCTGGGGAGGGGGTTTGTGTTTTTTGTTGGCTAACATGATGGAATAGATTTATCATTGTAAAAGCAAATCTTCCTAGTAAGATCGTTACTAACTCCAGACTGCTCCTGGGCTACAGCGGGTCACCACTACACTGAGTACTTAAAGCAAAATATTGCAGAGAAAGAATGTTCAGTGTGGGCTGTCTTCACTCTCCTGCACCGCAGCTCTTATGAGGAGTTTTCCCTTCACCTTTGCGTGAAGAGAGGCTCTTTGTGGTGTATTCCCAGCAAATACCAAGTGCAGCATGGGGACTCTGGTGTGAAAAGCCATTTTTATGTAACAGAGGGTTGCTTACGTCCAAGCCCTGTGATAGCCACTGTTTGATGAGTGGGAAGATAGCAAAGACCTTGGGGACACATTGGAGAAAGGAGGATTCTCATTGTGAGTAGACAGACAAGATTCCTGTGAGGTCTGATGATGCTACTTAAAGTAGGGCATGTGTGGAAACTGAGGGATGATTTCTTTCTGTGAATACTTTAATGGAAGTTCTCCATGCAATACTTTTGGGCTGTGGTCGAGTATGGGTGACTAACACCAGAGAAAGTCAAGTCTTACACACGGAGGGGCTTGTCACAAAATAAATACAAGTGTTTCCACATTAAACTATGACACCTTTTGTTTGTTTGTTTGTTTGCTTGGTCATTTTCAAGGCAAGGACTTCCTATATAGACTTGTCTGATCTGCTTTTGCCTCCTGTGTGCTGGGATTAAAGGTGTGTGGCACTAAAGCTGGCCACAATGACATCTGCATTCAGACCAACTACATCTCAAGGGCTCAGCTCCTGTGTGTGGCTAGCAGAAGGCAAGATGGGGGAATGCAGGGCTAACAGTGTCCCAGCATCCCCCTCAGTTCTAATGGTCTGGGATTCAATATCTTCAATATCAGGATGGGAGTGGTTGGTGGCTTTTGCTGATGGTGGATTTGGTCTGGCAACATAACACCCTGGCTATGAATGGGGGCTCTGCAGTTGGTTTAATTCCTGGCCCTGGCCCTTGTGTGTCAGATGCCTCGTGCAAGTGACTTCTTGGTGTGTGGGAAGACAGCTGAGAAAGTGTAGGCAAAGAGCTAGACATTCTGTGCCCTGCCCAGTGGCGAACAATGACGGCTGCACTCACACAGCAATGCTGCTGCTGTCTCCTGCAGAGTCCTGGCTCATCCTGTGACGACCTTTTCTGGCTGTCCTTCTTCCCCGATGCCTGGTGCTTCCTGGCCTGCTGATCTGCTGGGCAGCAGTTGCCCTGCATGAGACCGTTCTACAAGGAGGAGCTGTGTGGCTTCCGGAGCATGCAGCCTGGCCAGGGTCTGAGCAGACCTCTGTCATAGTCCTTCCTGCCTTGTTTCAGGGAGGCTGGGGAGGAGGGGGACTGCCAAAGTCGCTTGCCAGAGTGTGAAGTTGGTGATGTGGCACGTGGGCCATGCTTACAAAGGCTTCGGGCAATATAGGGGACTCATTCCCCAACCTGGGGTGGCCTGGTTCCCATTGTGAACCACGGCCTCCTCTAAAGCACACACATAAAAGGCTTCTTCATGGGCAGGTGCATGCCTGTTCTCCCACTGACTCCAGAGAGAAACCTGGGCATCTTTCACACTTCATGGCTCTCAGGAAACTGGAAAGTGAAGAACTGCCAAGACAGGGTTCTGTGTGCTTGGATAGAATGTAAATATTTACATTGTCCAAATTAACACCTGAATCAACAGTACAGGAGGTGTAACTCACAGACACAAGGTGTGGGGAATTTCTGCTCTAGGAATAATGGGAAGAAAAGCAAGCAGAAAAAAATGAGGCTCAGGGAAGGCTTAAAAGGAGACTTTTTCCTCAAGAAAAGAGGAAGGAGTCTGGGGGAGGGGCAGGGAGGAGCTGCATGGGGCAGGGGTAGACAGAGGCTCCACCACAAGGCCAGAAGGACAGTGGTGGTCTTTGGAACTGCTCTGGGCCGCCCCCTAGGAACCTGAGGCTGGGTGTGAAGTTTATCACCCATGGCCATAGAGACTCAGTTCTGTCAGCTGCGTCTTGCTGAGGAAGACAGGGTGTTGCTGCTGAGGGCAGAGTGCCCTGAGCTTGAGAAGACAGAATCCAAGGTGCCATTGACATTACTGCTGTTACCATGGTGACCACCTTTCTGGGGGAAGGGTCTCCATGCTCATCAATGATCAACATCCTGGCCACCGTACTCGCTGTCTCATCACGCTCGCTGTGCCTGTGTCCTCATTACCATTACCCCCATCACTGCCATCTTTCTTAACCCTTAGAGAGCGTCACCCGTGCTTGGCTCTCAGGGTCAGTATCATCCATGTTGACGATGGGGAAGCTGTAGCACAGAGAGGGGCAGACACCGTCTTGTGACACACAGCAAGCCAGTGGGGGAGATGGGATTCACACCTCAGGGTGCCTGGCTCAGAGGCTGTCAGAATTTGGATTGGTGGTGTCCCATGAGGTCTGGGCTGGAGCTTTCCGGAAGGTGACCGGATCACATGGGCTGTGACCACCTTGGTGGATGAAGCCACGGATGCAACCACACTTTGATGGCTGTCTTAGTCAGGGTCTCTGTTTCTCTGAAGAGACACTATGACCACGACAACTCTTATAAAGGCAAACATTTAATTGTGCTGGTTTGCAGTTCAGAGGTTTAGTCCATTGTCGTCATGGTGGGAAGCAAGGCAGCACACAAGCAGACATGGTGCTGGAGAAGGAGTTGAGAGCTTTACATCTTGACTCACAAGCAATGGAAAGTGGTCCGAGACAGTAGGCAGTATCTTGAGCATGTGCGAGACCTTGAAGCTTGCCTCGCAGTGACACACTTCCTTCAACAAGGCCACAGCTCCCATGAGTGCCACGCTCTTTGGGGGCCATTTTCATTCAAATTCCCACAATGGTGCTGTTTGGAGGTGATGGAAACTAGGGTGGGGCTCTAGGGAGCAGACTGTGGGACCCGTGGCTTTGAAGGTTATACCAGGTCCCTCTGTCCCCTTGGCCTGCTGTCAGCTTGAAACAAGTCACTCTGCACTCCTACATGCTTCTTGCTGTGGCACAGCCTCAGAGCCGAGTGACCGAAGTCTCCATGAGGAGCCAAAGTCAACCTCTTCTTGTAAGCTGCTTCCTCCGGCATTTTGTTACAGTCAAGGGAAACAGCTGTAGTGGCGGCATCTCCTCCACCCATCACCCACAAAACCCAAAGTGCAGAGGGCAGTTATGCCTTCCACCCACACAGAGTCCTGGGGATAACCGGTAGCTGGAGGCCTACTGTGTGCCCGGTAAGTCTCAGTGTACCTGTGGATACATCAAACCCGCAGCTCCCTGGTGTACATCGCCTCCGTGGAAGAAGAGGATCCTGAGGGTCAGAGTGGGTGAGGCCACTGTGGAGGTTGCTAGGGTTGTTGAAGAGATACAGCTTGACCGTTGTGGGGACAAAACAAAGTGACCCAGGATGTCTGTGTCTTGGGATCTGGGAAC
Source organism: Ondatra zibethicus (assembly GCA_004026605.1). Classification (NCBI taxonomy): domain Eukaryota; kingdom Metazoa; phylum Chordata; class Mammalia; order Rodentia; family Cricetidae; genus Ondatra; species Ondatra zibethicus. The sequence goes on from PVIU01007694.1 coordinate 82,932, forward strand.
AGCAGGAAAGGGTCCAACAGTGATGGAGGGGAAATAGGGTGAGAGACTTGGGTGGCAAAGCCTGTGCCTGCTTCCCCAGAGCATGGTGGACCTGGATGAAGACTCTGCCACTCCCAGCCCGGTCCCTGCCAGTCCACTGACTCCTGAAACAAGGGAAATTTCCAGAGGAAAAATGACCCTGAGCTCTGCCAGCATCCATCCTCCTGCATCAAGGTAAGCAGCAAGCCCAGTGCTCCCCTTGGAATTCTCGCCCCCTCCATCAAGGTAAGTGAGCCCGGTGCTCCTCGTGAAACGGGTTTTGTTGCTACCTTGATCTCAGGCATCTGATGGAAAAATGAGTTCTGTCAAACTCTTTGACGCCAACCATCAGAGCAAAGCGTTTGGGGAGACGGATCTCTCACTCTGATGGCAAAATGCATTTGTAACGAGCCTTTAATCCAGTTTCCCTGCAAAGCGGGAGCTGACATTTGGAAAAGCATTTGCCCCGGCGCTCCTCTCATTTCCTGCTGCCCCTCTCTCAGCACCCACTCCCTCTTTTTGTCACTTACAAAATATCACCATGGAGAATAGCGCAGGTACAGCGATCGTTCTTTCGTTCCTTGTGACAATTTCTCAGGAGAACATGAGGGAGTTCCAGCCTTGTATTTCAGTGTCTGGGGAAGGGAGAGAGAGCCTTGGCTGCCTGCACTGAAGCAGCTGTGGCTGAGGACAGCCTGTCTTCTAGTCCACCTGTGTCCCCACCTGTACCCCTCAACCTGTACCTCCCACCTGCATCCTCACCTGCACCCCTTCATCTGCACTCCCCCACCCTCAAACCCATCACCTGCACCCCTCCATCTGCACTCCCCCACCCTCAAACTCACCACCTGCACCCCTTCACCTGCACTTCTCCACCTGCACCCCCCACCTGTACCCTCCATCTGCATCCCTTCATTTGCACCCTCCCATCTGTACCCCTCCACCTGCACTTCTTCATTTGTATGCCCTCACCCGCATCCCTCCATCCATATTTCTCCACCTGCACCCGTTTACCTGCACCCCTACCTGCATTTCTCCACCTGCACCCTTCCACCTGCACCCCTACCTGTACCCCTCCACCTGCAACACCCCCACACCCCATCACCTTCACTTCCCCACCTGTACCCTACCTGCACCCCTCCACCTGCACCCCACTTGCACCCCTCCACCTGCACCCCTCCACCTGCATCCCTCCACCTGCACCCCTCCACCTGCACCCCTCCACCTGCACCCCTTCACCTCCACCCCTCCACTTCACAGTTTTCCACTTGTCAGAGTTCAGCCTTGCATCTCAGCCCAGCACTTCACAGCCTGCAGGGTCTTTCACCTTCATGCTGATTCCTTAGGGGCAAAGGGCCCTTCCTATTGCCAACATCCTGGTAACTGGATTCACGGTCTTGCTTTGCCCACAGGATGTTTGGGAGCCGCAAATCTCTGAAATATAACCCTCCCTGGGGATTCCAAAGCCCAGGATGTAGGCAAATGGTTGTGACGTGAGTGAAGGCATCAGTTGGTGCATTTGTCCTTGGCACATTGTTACCACTTCCTGATTTGAGCTGTGTTGCACAGCATGGACGGAAGAGCAAAGACCATTGGCTCAACTGATTAAGACATAAATGCCCCCGATAACCAGTATTAGGCAGTGGCTGTCCAGCTTGGCTACATGCTCAGGAATGTCAACTAAAGTCTTGGCTCTTTCTATTCCTCCTTTACTCTCCTGGACTGTGTCGAATTTTGGTCCTTAGCTTGTTGCCTCATGGTTGCAATATGGCTGCTGCATCTCCAAACATCACATCTCTTGTCTAAGTTGAGAAGAGGGCTGTGGAATGAAGCTGAGAAAACATTCCCCAGAAGGAGTTACACCACCTGAAGATTTCTTCTCCTGCTCCTGTGATCCTCTAGGTTGTGGGCCTACCCTAAGTCTCTCTCTGGAGAAGGGGGGCGTGGGGTGATTGCCTGAGCCTGTCCCAAAGGCAGGAAGATTCATCCGTCTCACCTGGTAAGTGTCTGCCGCTTCTGTGAGTGAAGTGGGGGAAGGGCAGCCATGTCCACCTTTCCTTAGTATTGGCTGATGAGTGCTCTCAGGAATTGGGCTGATAGCCAAGTACATGTCCTGGGACTAGAGATTCCCCACTCTAAATGTCTACCCACCAGTGACATGGCTGTCTCTTATAGGACAGGAATCATGACAGAATCTAACCCAAAGCTGTGAAGATGATGTTAGGTTCTGGCAGATTTTGGTGCATGGGTTGTCCACACTACTAATGCAGTCATTGGGTGCCTCTGTGAAGTGTGCCCATGGCTCCCACTCTGCCCAGCCCTAAGCTACATTGGCAGCATCAGGAGTTCAGGAGTTTGTGTCCTCCTTACTCACAGAAGCCCTGGCTGAATGTGCCCATCATCTCCCACTTCCAGGTACCACTTTCCCTTGTGCTTTACAGATTGAAACCAAGGCTCAGGGGAGGCAGCCCAAGGTCCAGAAGAACAGGTGTGCTCAGATTCCAAAACTCTGTCCCTCTGCAGGGTCCTGGGTGGAGATGGTGCAGGTAGGCAAGCAGGAAGCCCAGGACGTCCCCCAGGACTGTCCCCCAGGTCCAAGCTGCATGGCTAGGCTGGTCTCCATCTGTCTCTTCCAGCACTCCAGGGTCTAGAATCTGCCTGTGTGGGGGATGATTCTCCCCCCGCCCACCTGTCCCTCCTCTCCTGAGCCAGCAAATGAACATCGGTGGTGCCATCGGTGGTGTCGGGTTTTTGGCCGCTTCCATTCTTGGAGGAAATGATGTATATTGTGTACATTTGACAGACAATAAGCATATGCCAATGGGAATAATCTGCTGGTATTTACAGACACATTGCAGCACGCAAAGCCTGCTTCCCATCGCTGCACAGCCACGTGCACAGCAGGCCAGTGCTGGAGGCAGGCACTGTGAGCCTGGCACTCAGCTCTGGGCCACCCCTCCGGGGACCTCAGCTGTCCCTTGCTGGTGCCCTACCATACCTATGCTGCCCTGCCTAGCTTACCTGTTTTCCAGGTGGTACCTAAGTATTGCCCTTAAAAGTGGAGTGGGAAGGGATGTTAAAAATGATCCTATAGTCATCTCTCCATTTAGATGGAGAAACTGACTGATTCATCTAGCCCGCCACTCACCCCAATAGCCCCTGTGTGCCAGGCTCCACCCCCTCCAGGAAGCTGGGGATGTGGCAGGTGTGTGGTGGTAGGATGGGGAAAAAAAACGGGTAAGGTATCAGTAAACCAGTGTGTCATCGATAGTGCAGGGATTGCCTGGCATTGGACCCCAGCAGCAGATGGGTGGGACTTTTCTAAAACGATCAAAACATGCCACTCTTCCATGGTTTCATATTCTATGAGCAGAGCCTCCTGTGGCTCTGCAAAATCCCCACAGGACAGTCATGTCCTCAACCTTGACTTTCTTAAAGCCCTATTCTCTCTGCGGCTTCCTATGTCCCAAAGATCATATGACATCATCACATGACAATGACAGAGAGGATGGATGAGGGACCCAGAGTGAGGCAGGGTCTGGGGTTCCAACTGAGTTCTAAATCTCCTAAGAACCAAGCAGGAGACCTACATGGCTGCCTATGGCCTCAACCACGGCTTTCGGCCTCTCCCTTGCTGTGATACCTGGGGAAGATGGTTGGGCCTCTCTGAGCTCAGACTCTCAGGTAAGAATTGCAGCTAGCAATGGGGTAGGACCAGCCAGAGTTAAATGTGTGGCACAGAGGGAGATGTGACCGCTATCTTTTAATTACGAGCCCTAAGTGTGCCCAGAGGGTAGCTCCTTCTGCACCTGGAGGAACTGCTCCCTGTACTCTCACAGGTAGAGTATGAAGGAGAGAAAAAGTCAGGAATCCCTGTGGTGGCTGGCACTTGGTGTGTGATGTGGGTAAGCAGCTTGACACAAGCCTTTTCCACTTCCCTACCTGTAAAATGGGTGCAAGAATTCTGACCATACAGCTTAGTGTGAAGAGTTGATCAGGTAAGTCAGCCAGAGGGGGCTGCTGCACTCAGATTATGCCTCCTTGGGCACTCAGAGAGGGTTTGCTGTTGTGGCCTTGAATGTCTAAAAGAGTGAGGGAGGGACAACACTTGCTTCCTAGGGCTATTGAAATATTGCAGTTTTGTATGTAAGGTGCTTAGTATGAGAGCCCAGCCAGGGCCAGCATTTACTATTTTCACCTGAGTGGGTGATGGGCAGAGAGGGCCCTGAAGCTGCCTTTCAATCACCATCGGTTCCACCACCACCACCACCACCACCATCAATCACTACCTCCACCATCATCGCTACTACCATCATCATCACCATCACCACTACCATCACCACCACAAACACTACCACCTGTTGTAGAATAATCTTTTTGTACATTGTGAAGATGTGTCTTTGATAAGACACCTTCTGATTGGTTTAATAAAGAGCTGAATGGCCAACAGGTAGGCAGGAAGAGGATAGGCAGGACTTCCAGGCAGAGACAGGAACTCTGGGAAGAAGAGAGGTAGAATTTGCCAGCAAGGCAAGGGAAGTAGGATCTATAGTATGGAGGAGAGGTAAGGAGTCACAAGGCAGAACATAGACTAATATAAATGGGTTAAGTTTTAAGCTAGTTGAGAATAATTTTAAGCTAAGGCCAAACTTCCATAATTAATAAAGTCTCTTTGTCATTCTTTGGGAGCTGGTGGTACAAAGAAAGACATACTACATTTGGTGTCCAATGCACAGCACGTATATCCACATAGCACCTGAGAACTGTCAAAAACTCTGAACATAGAGCCAGACTCTGATTCCTAGCAATGGCAGTCTCTCAAGGAGGCCCAATGCTCATGGTGTACAGAGGCCCACCAGCTTCCCAGAGCTGAGATGTATAAACATAACTCCCAGCCAGTGCCCATGGGCATGAGTCTTGGCTTTCACAGATCCAAGGGGGGCAGAGTCAGCTTCCAGCACCATGTGCCAAGTGGAGCCATGCAGCATGTATTCTGGCCCTTTAAGGCATGGCTCACATGGTCGAAGGTGCAGGAGCAGAGAAACCTTTGTCAACAATAAGCCACATAAAGATGGAAAATATTATAACACAGACTGTCTGGATGCTATATAGTTGGTGTGGGAAGTCCTTCTGTATATGTGTTGCTTTCATTGGTTAATGAATAAACAGGCTAATGGCTTCACAGACTAGAGCTAGGCAGGGAAGACTAAATTGAATGCTGGGGGAAAAAAAGGCAGAGTCAGAGAGACACAATGTAGCCACTAGAGGGGAAAGACATAAGCTGCCAGCTGGAACCTTGTCAGTAGATCACAAGCTTTGTGGTAAAATATAAAATAATAGAGTTAATTTAATATGTAAGAGCTTGCTAGAAATATGCTATAGTTATTGGCCAAGCAGTGATTTAACTAATATAGCTTCTGTGTGGTTATTTTGGTTCTGGGCAGCCGGAAACAAATAAGTGGCCTCTTACAACATATAGTGTTTCATTAATTTAAAAAAAATTAAATTCTATTGAGCAAAAGCCAACAACTGCTGAAAGACATTGGGCTGTAGAAAAAAAAACCTGCTAAATTAATCCAGACTATATATTTTAAGGATGTCTTAACTTCAGAATGGAAGTTAGGAAATGTTTTGCACTGGGAGAGAGGTTATGCCTTTGTTTCCATAGGAAATGAAGAGTTGTAGTTTCTTTCAAAATTAATAAAGATCATAATTTACTGGGGGAGACCTCCTGAAAAATATAGACTTCAGATATGAAGGAAGAAACCAAGAAAAACTACAGTACAGGTGATGTATATGCTAATCCCTTGACATGGGAGAAGCTCTAAGACTGAAGGAGACATGATAAATCTTGTTGGCTACAGAGCCCTCGTGACTTGTTATTACACGCCATCATTTCATACAACATGGGTAGGGATTTATATTATAGTTTGGATTTACAGTCCAAATGGACTCATAAAGTTGACAGATGCCTTGTACTTGCTCAAACATAGAACAGAAAATCATCTTTAGCTAATTTGTGTGTAATACACATTCCATAATTGTGCTAATGCAGATATGTATGTTACCTTTAAAAGTTTGTGTGCTTTTAGAACAAACAGACCAGATACCAGTGAAGACAAGACAGAAGCTCAGGTGATCCAGCCTCTCAGATTGCCTCAGTTGCAGTTTCCTCAAAAATCTGCATCCAGAACAACTTCAAAGCTGCTAGCTAAGGTGATCCAGTCTCACAGATGACTCCAGCCAGGACTTCAGAGAAGATCTATACTTTCCTATTACACAGAGACTGAGAGCAAATGATACAGCTAACACTCCCAGGACTTGACCAGTATCCCAATTTTCTCAGAGTCCTCTAAAGATGCCATTGCCCCCAGAAACAGGAAGTAATTTTAAGAACATGATGCCCACATTCCCAAGAGATGGGGTGAGTGTTTTTTGGTCATTGAGTGGGTTATGAAGGTTTGCCGTTGTTTAGGGGGGTTCGTTGCAAGTTGTTCTTGGTCATGGTCAGGGAAATAACTAAGCAAAGGAGGGTATATTCAAGGATTTCTTTCTGGAGAAAAAAGGAGGGATATAAGAATGATAGGATAAAAGGGTAGACTATTGAATCTGCTAAAAAGCAACTCCTAGTCTCAAATATTTTAAACCGACTGCTAAACATCACTCTCTCATATTTCCTCTGGCCACTTGGGCAACCTCAATGGTTTCTGTTCTCCTCTGCCCCCTCAGTCCAAGGGGTTTATCTTCTCACAGCATCAGGAGCCCCAGCCCCGACACAAGGCCTCCCTATTTTTCTTTTTAAAGATTTATTTGTGTGTGTGTCTGCCTGTGGAGGCCAGAAGGGGTCG